>PVHP010051101.1:0-11562 GCA_004024765.1 Zapus hudsonius | reverse complement strand
CACTCATGGTTGCCAAGCATTGAGGAGAAGGGGTATCACTGAGTGTGGGTCTAACAAGGAAGCAGGAGAGTGCTGTTTAGTTTCTGGGCTCTGATGATGGGTACATGAATCTCCCCAGGGGAAAATTCATAGAACTTAATGCAGAGGCACAGATGAACCAACGTTAAATTGAGAAAATCTGAATAAGATGATCAGGCTGTATCAATTTCAACATTGTGGTTAAGATGTTATATAACATGTTTAAAATATTATCACCTGGGGGAACTGGATAAATCAGACCCAGAGCCTCTCAGTATTCGTTTTTTTAAATATTTTATTTCTTCATTTTTCAAGCAGAGAGAGAGAGAGAGAGAGAGAGAGAGAGAGAGAGAGAGAGAGAGAGAGAGAGAATCTGTATTCTTTTTTTTCACAGTAGCATATCGATATACAAGTTTCCAAAATTTTAGGTAAAATATAGTGTTGTTGAGAATTAAAAATAGTCATTAACTTTAGGAATGCCCACTCAGGACATTGTATGGCATGCTTTAAACCCTATTTAAGTGTCTTCCTTAATAAATGTGTTAAAGAGTTTTCTTTTGTTTTTCAAGGTAGGGTCCCACTCTAGCCCAGGCAGACCTGGAATTTGCTACGTAGTCTCAGGGTGGCTTTGAACTATTCATGGCTATGCTCCTACCTCTGCTTCCCGAATGATGGGATTAAACTTGTGTGCCACCACACCTGGCTAACTAATTTTTTATTCTTCTATTTTTCTCTTATTGGGCACAACAAATGATAATATAAGCTTACTATTTTACAAAACTGACATTATTCATATATGTATTTTTATACTAGATTTTTTAAATCAAGGCACCAATACAATTCTTTTTATATAACATTTCATCAGGAAATCATAAAGTACTGCCTGTTAAACAACTTATGCAGGTGATGGTGAATTTGAGAGAATAGGGGATTCAAATTTGTGTCTGTATTGTAAATGTAAAAATTTGTCAGCTACCAAATGTCTCTTCCCTCCCTCGCCTTTTCCCCAGCCCCTGGAATCAGTGCTGACTGAGCCCATCTGGGAAGGCACAATAACCAGATGGCCATTGTGAGCTGCTGGGGAGGCCCTGCGGCTGTGCGAGCAAGTCCCAGAAAAGAAATCTCTTTGGGACACAATGAATAGAGGCCTAATTTATATTTTAGGGCTTTTGAAGGAGATTAAGGCCCACAGTGGCATGATTTTAAACTGCATTTGAGAAGGCTTTTTTTTCTGTCTTTATGCCAATGAAGCTGAATTATAAGTTTGGGAAGCTCAGGAATTGTGAAAAGATACCACAAAAGGGGGGAAGGCTGAGTAATTGCATGGCTGTACAGATCACAGTATGTAAAAGGATTGTGGTTAAAGAGCTTTATCAAAGCAATGTCCTCTGCCATCGGTTATTGTCACAGGGATTGTGACTTTAGGAGAGACATAACCAGTGAGGGATAAAGGAATGATATCCCTTCTTTTTTATGCTAAAATATTTGAACAATTGATAACAAGGGATTAGGAATCAGAAATATATTGCATCCTTGTACTATTCAGCCTGATGTCAAGTCTGAAGGGACATGGTTCATGAACTTGGGAAGTGAAGCAGTTGTGCTCTTGTTATGGGATATCACAGACCTCAGGTGCCTACAGTCCTGGCAAATATTATGGTGATAAAAATTAGTTCTGGTCCAAGGTAATCATTCAATCAGATATAGAACTCATCTGGCACTTCAAACCTGGATCTTAATCCCCATTATGAGATGGGATATATTAGATTTATTTATTCACTGCAGATCCTTTTTACCATGGGAGCTGGCTCATAAACACTGACAAAGGATTCTGGAATAATAAACTAAAGCTCAATCAGCACCAGTCTAAATGAAGAGGGCAATGGCTGTTCATAATATTTTTGCACACTTGGTAATTTTAATTATTAAAACACATTTTGCTATCCATTGTTGTCTCAGACAATATGTGACTAAATCTTTTCATGACTCCTAATGAATTGCTCATTTATTAAGTTGACAATTCTGTGTTGATGCCCTATATGTATTAGTTTGAAAAAGAAGCAAGGATGAATATTCCCTTCAAGCATCTCACTGTCTTGTGGATTGAATAGAACCCTTACACAGAACGCTTCCTGTACTTTAAAGATACAGTCTGGAAATGAAGAATCCACAAAGAATGTTAATCAAGGCCACTTTACTAAGTAATATAGATGTAGTGACAGAAGGGATGGGAAGGCAGTCAGGGCAAAGTGGGAGGCTGATAAGCAAGGACAAGAAGGTGAAAATCTACATGGTCATATGAGAAACCATATGTTTGTTACTGGTAAAACCTGAATGAGGAGAAATGAAAGTTGAGGTGAGGCTGTTGTTATATTTATCACATGATGAGTTTGGGGAGCATTATATTGACAAGGGATCATGAAAATCTTTTGCAATTACATGTACAGAGATAGATCCCCACTCATGTTAAACCTATGGTAGGTCTAGGGCAGCAGATCTGAGAGTAAGATCCATTAGCATTTCATCCCAAGGCTTTTAAAAATTATTTTATTTGATGCTATCTAAAATAGGATATGAATAGTTATTGTTGCAGACATATGCTTATGTGCCCCAGAGATGAGTGCTTATATTAATAGTCTTGCACTGTCCCCAGCTGAGCTGAGTCAGGGCAGTGGGTGGGTTACCAGGAGACTGAAGACAACACCCGGAGGTGACATATGAAACTTGCCACTAGGGAAAATAGCAAGTGAGATGATAGAATGAATACTCATTATAAAGAGGATTTACTGGATTAGTTTGCAGGATACATTCTGGGTAATCTAACAGTAGCTGTGTGCAGGCTTGAACATCTAGGAATCTGCTAGCCACTCAGTCCACAATGCTGGATGATTTAGCAACCCCAATCTGGCCCTGAAGGCCTGGAGGATTTCTAGTACTTCAGTTCACATTGGAAGGTTGATGCAAATCATTCCCAATGTCCATGAAGGGCATTTTTCTGGCTTGTGCCCACACACCAGTGAATAGTACAGGCAGCTAGTTGAAAAAGACTGTGTTCTCTAGAAGCTTCTTTATATAAAGTTCACTGATCACTCTGGAGGAAGGACGTCTTCAGTGAATCCTGACTGGAAACACCCCCAGAAACCCACCCCAAAGGCACGTCTACTTGATTCCTAATCTGATAAAGTTTGAAACAGAGTTTAATCATCACAGGTGATAAACTTTCTAACAAGGAAGTTAATAGAGGGATTTAAAGTTATATGGTGAGATGTCCAGTGGTGGCCATCTTAAGAGATGGACTCCTTGGAGAATACGTACAGTTCTAATAGTGCCACTGGGAAGGTCCCCAAGGAGTGTGAGCTAACCAGATGCCCTGCTCAGACATCTGGACCAAGAGCGTGTGCCTTCTCCACAGCCGCTCCTTGACAATGCTGGTCACAGCAAGGAGAAAGTTCTTCCTGATAGACCCTACGACCAGTGACACCATGTCCTTGGATGACCAGATTTCCAAGAAGTCTTCGGCTCAACCTGTGTTCTGGGACAAGCTTCCCTAAGCAGACAACACAACTTGTTTTAGTTCCCATTACCCATGAGAAGGACTCAGCAGAACTGCTGATAGCTCATATCTGAATGTTCTAGTCTCAGCTAGGCTTCATTGTCCTCGGGACTTAGCAAGAACCCTGGGAATGTAAAGAGGTATTTTAAGGACAGTGTTATACATCTTCAAGTTTTCAGTGATCTTATATCTCCACCTGACTGTGGCCAGACACTACAAATACAGAAAATAAATAGAATATGCTGATGGAGATGGGTGGTCTTTCCCTTAATAAGGTTACTTTTTGCCTCTGAATTGTGAGGGGTCCTGAGAGGTCATTTGGAAAACATCCTCCAAGAGATAGGAGTGTCCCCCCACTGGCTGACAGCCAGATAGAAACCAGGGGCCACAGGTATAAAACCACAGGGAACTGAATTCTGCCAACATCCACCTAGGCTTGTAAGAGAACCCAGAGTACAGAAAGAAACAACAATGTGAACAAGCCCTTTGATTATAGTCTTTGGAGACCCTGAACACATACTCAGATAAACTGGGTCCAGGCTTTCAGATGCACTGAGCTTGAGAGATAAGAAGTGAGTGTTTCTTAATGTTGGTAAGTGTGCTTTCATTTCTTATGATGAGGCAGTAGAAAGCTAGTATGGACAGATAAAAAGAAGCAAACCAATGAAAGCTTTTTGGAGGCAAACTTTATCAGATGTGGGGATGAATTAGATGGGAAGAATGAAGGAGTGGGAGGGATCTGGGCAGTATAGCAATTGGTATCCACTTCTTAAGCACTCACCTACTCAAGGTCAAAGCTTATTTAACTGAAATGCTCTGGAGTCTGTGTCACAGAGATTTTTGTGTGTGAATGTCTTTTTTGGCTGGATCTCACAATGACAAAGGGCAGTCAGCTGAATGGATGCTCAGTCCTGCCCCTTGGTTAGAAGAGTGCCCAGTCATGTTTTATACTGTACAAGTTCCCATCACTAGTGAGATCAACCTGTTGCTTAGTAAGGCATACTCTGCTGACTGTTCTGCTTCCCTGTCCCACATCCCTTTCTTTCTGTATTGGAAATTCTTCTTTGATAGAGCTCAACCAATTTCTTTTCTACCCCCTACTACCTGACCATGAGAAGGGCCATAACACCAGTGGTGGTTTGCATGTGAATGTAAGCACCCCTCCCCTGTAGACTGAGAAATTAAAAAAATATATATGTTTATTTGAAAGAAGTGAGAGAAGACAGACAGGAGGGAAGGAGGGAGGGAGGGAGGGAGGGAGGGAGAGAGAGAGAGAGAGAGAGAGAGAGAGAGAGAGAGAGAGAGAGAGAGAGAGAGAGAATGGACACACCAGGACATCTAGCCATTGCAAAAGAACTCCAGATGCATTCGACATTTTGTACATCTGGCTTTATGTGGGTGCTGGGGAATCAAACTCGGGTCGTCAGGCTCTGAAGGCAAGTGCCTTAACTACTGAGCCATCTCTCCAGCCCTTGAGGTATTTTTGATTAAGCTTGCAACTTGAGTCACTGGCGGGCAATGCTCTGCTAGAGAAGGTATCCCTGGGAGCCAGATCTTGTGGTCCAGCCCTAAAGGTGTATTTGAGGCAGTTTGAGATCAGGCTGCTGGTGTTTGCTGGCTGTTTTGGTTGTGCCCCTGCTTGGATCTATGGAAGTGAGCCAGCTTCTCCAAAATTGATGGTTTCCTCCTGGATTCTGAAAGCCTAAAATAAATCCTTTCTTCCGATAAGCTGCTTCTGGTAGGATGTTTGTGTGGCAAGGAGAAGGTAATTCCTACACCACCCAAAGCTCCTCCCTAAACTGGGAAAATCACCTCACCCGCAGGCATGGACATAAAAGTCCTCAGAAGCCATCATCTTCCAGTCTCTCTTTTGCCCTCTGTCTGAAGTAAGGGGCGTGCTTCTTCTCTGCATCTCTCTGTGTGTCTTTCTTTGTCTCTCTCTTCCTACACATAATCCCCCTTTTCTCATTTCCTCTCTCTCATTCTCCTCCCATTCCCTCTTTCTTTTTCTTGCATTTCAGTGGCAGTTGGTGATCCATGTTCACAGACAGCCCCATATATTCCCTCTCCTGCCTTTCCTGACTTCCAAATTCCTTCTAAAACCACCTTACTCCAAGCTTCTAAGAATAATCTCTTATGGTCCCAGAACCTCTGTATTTTGAATTCTGATGCTCTTAGACAAACCACTTTAAAAATATTATTCACTTACATGTAGAGAGATACAGAAAGGAGAGAAAGAGAGAGAGAGAGAGAGAGAGAAAATGGTTATACCAGGGACTCTAACCAATGCAAAAAAATTCCAGATGCTTGTGCCACTTTGAGCATATGGCTTTACATGGGTACTGGGGAATAAAATCCAGGGTTTTAGGCTTTGCAGGCAAGTATCTTAACTCCTGAGCCATCTCTCCAGCCCCGACAAACCACTTTTTATTATTTGCTTTTATGGCAATTCAGATGTAGACAAACAATTATCAGGTTTTAAATTTAAGCAATATACAATTTCTGTGGTGAAATGACAAAGTTCAGTATGGTCATAGCTAGGGTGGTTCAAAAGTTACTGAAGTAGGAAGCAGATACAGGAATAGGTGTGGATCAGAGCTCAGGTACTTCTACTTCCATGGCAAGACCTTTCCCACTGAGATATCTCCCCAGCCAACTCCTAATCATTTTCATGGGTTATTTCTTCCACGGACAAGAGCCTTTTCAGAGCTACTGATTCTCCCACTTCTCTTGATGTTGCTACCTATTCATGTTTTGCTTTCAAATGCGTTTTAATATTCAACCCACCTGCTATTTTTCTAAGGTACACTTCTGGCCATGAGAATAAGCTCAGCTGTGCAGGCTGTTTTGCTTCTGTCCCTGTAGATCAGCTGTCGGTTTCTCTCTTAAGGAGCAATGATATTGTCTCACACAAAGGGGAGGGCAGGAACTAAGCCATTTTCTTTTTTTGTATTTCTAGAGCTCATGTGGTCGAGATCAATGCCTGCTTTATTGGTTACTTTTCTCATTGCTGAGACAAAATACCCCAGAAAACAGTTTAAGGAAGGAAGTGCTTATTTTGGTTGGAGGAGAAGGCTTGGTAGAAGCAACTGGTCATGACATCTTCAGTCAGGAAGCACAGGGAGACGAATGGAATGCTGGTACAGAGCTCACTTACTCCTTTTTCTTCAGTCAGGATGCCCTCCTGTGAAATGATACCGCCCACAGTTAGGGTGGGTCTTCTCATCTCCATCACCCTAACCTAGAAAATCAGACATTTCTAGATATTTGTCCCTCAGGTGATTCTAGAATCCACTTGATTAATCATCACGTGGTCTGAAACTGAACTCACTCTGTGCCTCCACATCTACTCCTGTATCTGCCTTCTACTTCAGTTCCTCATAAAAATCACAGGTCAAGGACCTACTGGACACAAAGGGATTTAAAGCTCCCTTCAAGCCCAACCCCAGAGAATCGTCCCTGGGTCAGTTCCCAGGATCTCTCCATCCTTGCCTTGTCTTCATGCCTTATTTCTGAACTTTTTTAAAAAAAATATTTTATTTATTGATTTTCAAGCAGAGAGAGCGAGAGCGAGCAAGTGAGCGAGCGAGCGAGAGAGAGAGAGAGAGAGAGAGAGAGAGAGAAAGCACCAGGGTCACCACCTTATGTGGGTCCTGGGGAATTGAACCAGGAGCCTTAGGCACTGGAGGCAAGTGCCTTAACCACTGAGCAATTTCTCCAGCCCCTTTCTGAACTTTTTCAGTGAGAACAGCTTTCTCTGAGGTATTGTTGCAAACTATCAGAGGTCATTTTCATTGTGGTGGCTGCCCGAGGTGGTGCTAATAGTTAGGACTATGGAGAAGCTAGCTCTCTGATCAACCGCAGGAAGCACTGGGCACTTTGAGCTATAGAAAGCTACACACAAGTTTTAAATAATCTTGGAACTACAGAAAGATGCCCATATGTACGAGCTCATGCGTGTGCACATGAAAGACACAAGAAACTTGATTTCCCATCTCTGGATGACCCTGGAGTTTTGTGTAAGCAAAGGTAAAGACTAAAGCTAAATTTTAATCACCAGGTAGTTTAGTGAAGGTGTACAAAACACAGACATAGCTCTGTGGGGAAAGTAGCAAGACTTAGTGCTTAGAATCCTTTCAGTGGGTTCCTATGCAAGAAAGCACACAATTTATTTACAAAGTTATCTGGAAAGCCAGTATCAGAACACCTCTGGGACAGGAGTGAGATCAGATTTGCTGCATTGTAGTATTAGAAGTGCCTAGGCTTCAACAAACTATGGAAAAGCATATAAGAAAAAAAAGTAAGACTCATATGGAGGAAAAAGGCAGATAAAGAACAACAGAAATCCTCCATAAAGAAGACCAGCTTTCGGAGTCATCAAAAAACTAACTAGCAAACAACTTTATATCCATCAAATGTGTCCAGAGAACTGCAGAAGGACGCTGAAGGATGATGTCTTCTTCAGCCAAGAACACCAATCAATAAAGTACACAACAAGAAGTAGAAATCCTAGAGTTGAATCCCACAACTGGAAGGAGTATTTCATGAGGGGCAGTAGAGTGAGCTCTAGAAGAAAAAAAACAGCAAACTCTAGGACAGGTCAAAGATCTCGCCTGAAGAAGAGAAAGAATAAAGCAAAACAACATGAGTGGATCCACAGAGAAGTGAGCCAGCAGCCTGATCTGACTTTGTCCCTCCCCTATTCTCTGCTCCAGCACAGCTCTCTCTGCAGATTTCGTTTTGACATGTCCTTAGATTTGAGTTGAGGGTTGCAGGCACTTTACTGTTTCAAATACCCAAGTAGTGGTTTGATCCAGGTGTCCCCATCAACTCAATGTGTTCTGAATGCTTCATCCCCAGCTGATGGCAGTTTGGGAATTGGAACCTTGTTGGAGGTGTGCTGTTGGGGGTGGGTTTATGGGGGTTACAGCCAGCTTCCCCTTGCCAGTGTTTGACACACTCTCCTGCAACCATGTGCAGTGCTGTGGTGGAGGCGATGGCCACCCTCTGTTCATGACGAGCTTCCCCTCGAGTCCCCAAGACAAAATAAACCCTTTCCTCCACAAGTTGCTTTTGGTCAGGTTCTTTTTGTGCAGCAACAAGAAATCTGACTACAATAACCAGGTTACTGAGCTAGCTCTAGAGGTTCCCCGAAACTATCTAATCTTTAATAAACAGTCCATTTGCAAATATCCTCCTCCAAATGGCCTCAGCTTAGTCACTGTCACACATTTATTACAGCAGACAGATGGAGACCACCTCATTTCACTCTGCTGTTCCACGAAGATATGAAGGAGATGGATTTCTACAACTTCCCTATGTTTATAAACATAATATAGGACAAAAAGAAAAGTGAAACATACAATCGTTAGTAGCATAAATATATATATTTGAATGTTTAAGGTTCTTAGACATTTACTATTCTTTTAAAGACATAAAGCTATTCTGTGATGGCTTTAACACTGGCTATTGAGAAAAGAAAGGAGGAGGAACGACAGCAAGAATAAAGGGAATAATAAGTTTAGAGGAGCAACCTTCCATGGACAAAGACACTGTGTCAAGAACTCTGGGAACTAGGCTGTGCCGTTTAAATACTTGAACTGGTGATAGATATCCAGAGAAAAGAGCCAATATATGAAAATAAAAATTGTGCTTCGGAACAAGTGGTTTCTGAATTTTTTGTTGTTGTTGTTTTGAAGATTTTTACACTCCAGTTACAGATTTAAGATATCTCTAAAATGAAACAAGAAAATCTGATTTCTAAATGATGCAGAATACCACAGATTCTCTGATTATGTCATTGAAACACCAAAAACACCAACATGGAAATTTCTACCATAAGGATGAGCCCAGGAATGCCAGAGGAGCTGCCTGAATGTGAACCAAAAATGAGACCAAACTCGGAGAGTCAAGGTCCATGAATTAGCTATAAGCTTTCAGAAAGCACCATTATATTCCTAATGCTACACATAGAATATATTGTCAGGGCAAAATGTCCCTAAGTTAAAATGATCATATTAAAAAATGGCATTTTTGTGTAGTCTTATGTTTTAAAAATTGAGAGAAACCATATAAGATTGATACAAAAGATTAAAAAAGGTATAAATGCTATGTGATAAAGAAGCCCTGGAGGGAGTGGTAAGGAAAGAAAAATGCCAGGCATCTATTTAGAAGGGAGAGCTGGCTATTTATTTTGATTAAGATTCATCTGCTTAGAAAGCAACCCTAAATAATTTAGGTGTGGGAGAATGCGGGCTGTGTAAGATTTATTTAATTTACTGAGTGTGGGAAGAGGATTTGGCAGGAAGAGTCTAAAGATAGAGTAGAGATGAGTTTCAAAACTATTTTGCTTATGACATTGATTTAAGCTATTAACGACAGAAACTATTAAAGGCCAGCTGTCTGTCCCTTCAGTTGGAGACATTACTGAAATTTTATGTGAACAAAATGATTTACCTACAATTGTCCCATGCATAACTTAAACACAGTTGTGCATTCTTAAGGGTTGGTTTGAATAACCATTTAATTGTCGCCCGGGATCCTGAAACATGAGTGGCATCTGAATGTCTTTCCTTGGGAGTATCTCTTGAAAGGGTCTGTATGAGCAGGGTGGCCTCTGCTCTATGCTTTGAGATTAGATGAATGAAGAAGCAGTTTACTCAGGAGATAAGAGAACCACTGGTTTTTGTTGTGTGGGTCTTACCAAGAGCTGCCCTCTCTCACCATCAGTGAGACCTTCTCAGGGGTAAGTGTGTAGGTGCAGGATTGAAAATTGGGATGTCGCATTCTAAAAAAGGGCAGTCATTTACAGAGGAATTAGAGGCAAAAGAGAAATGTTTCCTGTGATATGGAGAAAACACTCTGGAGTCCATTTGGCAGTCAACAAAGCACAGTGAGATTTTCAAGACCTAAGGTTACCACTACATCTGTTTCCAACCTCTTCCAACCTGCACATCACAAGAGGCCGCATTTCTGCTGTTTTGCTTTCCCACCTAGTTGTTATTCGTGTTCAGCTGGGCAGGAAGCCTGCCTCCTGATTCACTTGTTTCTGGTGAAACAGAGAAGCAGGTGGGAGCCACCGCCATGCTGAGGTTCTGCATGCTTGCAGAGCACCTCTGCTTCCCGGCTGTCTGATCCCCAAGCAGGGAAGTGCTTCCAGGGGAGCTGAACACTCACCAGTCCTCCGGGTTACTTGCAGGGCTTGCCTTTCCCAGTCTGACTTGTCTCTGGGGGAAGTGGGGTTCTCTAAGCTTCGTGAAGCAAGGAGAAGGGGCAGAGAGAACGGAAAATGTGCACACTCTGCAGGCTTGCAGTGAACGCAGTAGGCCACCAGAGGCTTGGCTTTTTCAAAGTTTCCTTGATAACCCACTGTGTTGTGACCCCATCAGTAATGTCATAGGAGGTGACACCTTCCTTCCATATTGTGAACATTGACTGAGGTTAGCCACTGCAAGCCCATGAAAACTGCCTGTGTGTTGTTAGAAGTCTTGTGGGACCATTTTCTGAGGCTTTTTGGTTGCAAGTATTGAAAGTGAAGGGCTGGGCCTTTGTCGTCCCAGGTGGGTTTGACTCAAGTGGCTAAGGTGCCACCAAAAAGCACACCAAAGAGAAATTAAGGAATACAGAAGAGGAGGGTGGAAAGACAATAGTCGATTTTATTAAGGAAAATGTAGGAAAAGACTCCTGAGAGTGTGGGAGGGGTCATCTGCTTGAGGCTGGAGATGTAGAGGTGGAAAGGCCCCTGGTGTCAGGCTGGCATCCAGAAGTGATGCCCTTTGAGACAGAATTCACAAAAGCAGGCCAGGCAGGCTCCTCCGTGAAGGTCTGAGCAACTCCAGGGAGGGGCCTCTTGGGGACATTTACATCATCTCCTTAAGGGGATAATGATTCCTCTCTCCTCTTTAGTAATGGAGAGCAAGTCCTGAAAGAAACTTTCTTCCCCCCTCTCTCTTTCTTTCTTTCTTTCTCTTTCTTTCTTTCTTTCTTTCTTT
>PVHP010051100.1:0-11549 GCA_004024765.1 Zapus hudsonius | reverse complement strand
TGCCCATATCCAATTTCAATTCTGCATATTCCAGAGTTTTACATCTGAGATCTGTGAATAGATGGTAATAATTCATTATCATTTCCAGAGCTTGCAAATGACACTTTGAGACATTCGAGACCAGTTGGGACTCCACACCAGAGCCAATCCCCAAAAGATGGTCACAGGCAGAGAAAACAGTCACCACAGTGAAGGCGAATGGGCGCTACTTGACGCTCTATGCAGATCAGGTTGATTTTCTACATGTGGGTCTTGCTATTCTTAGACCATCAGATTTTGTTTGCAGGTGGAGGGTAAGAGCGTGATTCACCCTCCCAGAAGAACTCATTCTATCTATCGTTTAAATATTGGTAATTAGGAAAAATGGGGTAAGGCACTGGAGATAGCTCTGAATGCCAATGACATCAGTATGAATTTGTTTTTATCTCTACATATTTGTATCTTCTCTCAAGGAAATGATTTGTTTAAGTTGGGGGCTGGAAACAGTGAACTTGGGAGCTACTGAGAGTGTCTAGCCCCCAAACCCCAGATTCTGAGTTTGATTTTTTCTGAAGTTATTGTCTTAAATGATGATACGTTGATCTTGGCTTCAACTACACCCTCTCTTGCTTTCAAGATAACTAAAACATATTGATCTATAAAACACGTGTTTGCCTGTGTAGAACAGTGAAATCTTATGCTGGGAAAAGTCTCCATTTTAATAAGCTTTAAACAAAAAAAATTCTACCTTAGGTGCTAATTAGAATCTAAATTCAGGTGTTAACCTCCTTGACTGAAAGTGCATGTTGAGTAATTGTGGGAACGGGGCCAATTTCAGGCACAGCAGTAATTACTGAATTAGTAGAAAAGTTCAAGTAGGGCTTCGGATTTCAGATCATTACAGAGCTTTCTGAGGAACAGCTAATCCTGGGGTGACTGGGCTTCTCACACCTGTGTGTGCGTGCCTATGTGTGTGTGTGTGTGTGTGTGTGTGCGCACGTGTGCGCGTGCTCATGCGAGCAAGAGAGCACGAGTGAGTGGGAGGGGGCCAATTCCATTTCAAGGAAGTAGCTTATCAATGACTGTAGGATGTATACTAATATTTATGGCTATTTTAAATATCATTTCAAAGACCTCTGAATTGAGCCTTCATGGTTTTTCCTCTTTGCTTTAAAATAAGAAGAAAAAACAATAATTCCAGAATCTTCTTTATCCAATGAAATGACTTCATTGTTAAATTTCAGTCTTCTGCCTTAGCTATGTCCTGAATGTCCTGGAAACCAGCCAACATCTTGCCTAGAAAAATCCGTGTCTGCCTCACACTGGGGGGTTCACCAAATTTGCTTGAAAAACAACCCTTTGATCTATCTACCATCATTCCACCCTCTGAGGAGGTGTGGGGAACACAGGACCTATGCTTGTTTGGTGGTTATCTTAAATACCTCGGTCAACAATTAATGTGAGTAGTTGAAATACAGGTGAGTGTTCAAGTCTCCAAATGCACCCTCTGGCACACCCTGAAAAATGGTCACTAGTCACTGTTTGCACACCTCCAACAACAGAAACTCCCTACCTTAAGATTTACTAAAATAGCTTATTTTCCTCCCAGAACCTGGGGAAACAAGACTATTGCAAACGAGGGTTGGTGTGGGCCAAGTCATACTGCTTTCAGCAGAAGTGGGCTGCTGTACAGTCATCTCTTTGCCACTTTGCAGTGTTTTGGGGACAGAGTCTCATTCTATAGATCAGGCTAGCCTTGAACTTAACAGCGATCCTCCGGCATCTGCTTCCCAGGTGCTGGGATTAGAAACCTGTGCTACCGCACTCTCCTTGCAATTGATCTTTCCAAACCCAAGTAGGAGAGGGTATATTTCTATCCCTTGAATTTTCCAATACTTTAATTCAGCACACCAACCAGGAAGAACTGACCCACTGTGCTCTTGGACTTCTCATTGTCGGAAGAGTAGTGCACACCCTGTCCTCAGTCCCCATTCAGAAACAGACCTGAGGACACTGATAGGCTCTCCCTGCTTGTGGCAGACATGAACTTTGCTTGGTCAGCTACTCTGAGAGTCCTGTCATTACCAGAGTCAAGGAGAAATTGAAGCCACTAGGCAAGGTGACACATATCTGTAATCTCAGCACTTGGGAGGGAGGCTGCGGCAGGAGGATCAGGAGTTTGAAGCCAGCTCCAGCTATATAGCAAGACCCTGTCAGAAGAGAAGGAAGGAAAGAAGGAAGAAGGGAAAGAGGGAGGGAAGAAGAGAGGGAGGGGAGGAGGAAAGAAAGGGGAGAAAAACAAGAAGGAAAGGAGAAAGAGGAAAGGGGAAGGAAGAAACAGAAATATTACAATGTCTTCAGGAACAAATGCAAGAGGATCACAGAGCAAGATCTGTTCTGCTTGTATTTGCCTGCTAGAGCTACTGTAACAAAGTATCCCAGACTGTATAGCTTTACAAAGCAGAAACCTACTTTCTCAGAATTCAACCTCTATCTGCAAGAACATCGCATAGTACATAGATTCAATTACCTGAAGCTGGATGTTATTAGGAAAGTTTAGTTATGTGACCAAAGGAGGTGAATCCTGTATATGAGCTGGTCTTATTCTGTTTAACTTTTCATTGATAGCTTCCACAATTATAGACAATAAACCATTATGACTCCCTCCCCACCCTCCCTCATATCTCTTCCCCCTCACAGTTAGTCTCTGTTTTGTTTCGGTGTCATCATCTTTTCTTCCCATAAAATGTAGGTATTATCAGGCATTGCAAAGTCATGAATATCAAGGTCATTTTGTGTCTGGAAGTTTGTGTTGTAAGCAGTCCTCCCCTTCCTTTGGCTCTTACAATCTTTCCACCACCTCTTCCTCAATAGACCCTGAGCCTCAGGATGTGTGATAGAGGTTTCCCAGTGCTGAACACTCCACTGTCATTTCTTCTCAACACTGTGATGTCTTTTGAGTTATCCCAGTGGTCACCGCCATCTGAAAAAGAGAAGCTTCTCTAACCAAAAATGAGAGTAGCATTATTATTTGAGGATGATCATTTTTAAAGTGCTTATAAGGCAGTTTGGTTGGCATAATACATGCATTTAGCAGGACAACAGCAGGTGTTACTCCCCTAGGGCACAGGACCTCCCCCACTATATGGTTTTTACTAGGTCTTCAGTATCAGGCATGCTTTCCCTCCCATGGAAGGGGCCTCTAGTCCAGTTAGAGAGCTGTTGGTTTCCCCCACAACAGACATGCCACTATTGCCTCGGTTGGCACATTTGGCCTGGCTGGCCTGTCTTAAGGCTTGCAAGGCCCACTGCTGTTTACCACCATTGATCAATCACTTCTCTCTTCCACAGGGCTGCATGCAGCCATAGGTTTTCCCAGCTTTCTGTCACCTGGTTCACAGGGAGGGACTTTTGACTCAAATATTTATCAATGTTCCCCATCATAACAGCAAAGCCTTGCAGTTTTCCAAAGGAATCTCAAGACTCTCATAGGTAAGGCCGTGGAAACATGTTAAAATCAGGGACATCAGTCACATACCTTCTGATTCCAGAATATTCCTAAAGCCTGAAATCACTACTAGCACAGACGCTATGTAGATTTGGGAATGAACACAATGAATAAGCAAAACTATGATTCAGCACAGTGGAAACGAGAATATTCCTTTAGTCGCTGTTCACCGCGGGTGTTCACTTAAAAACTTACCATGTGCAGAACAGCTTCGGCATGCCATGTAATCAAGAAAATAATGTGTCACGTAGAACAAAAACTTGGGTTGAAGACAGCCTTTAAGCTTAAGAATTACCTTGACTGATAAACTGGCTATTCCTTTAAGAAGTAGCTAATGAAGGACAACTGCCCCCTCCCTCCAAGATGCCCAGTTGCTCCAGCTTACAGTGCAGGGCAGGTGTTCCAACTGCGCAAAGAGCTTAACACAATACTTTAAAAGGGGAGGAAAAATAGCAAAAAATTATATAAAGAATGGGATGTCTTAGGGGAAAGGTAAACTATCATATCTAGCCCAGGCTGGCTCTTACTCACAGAATCCCTCTGCCTCAGCCTCTTAAATTCTGGGATTCTAGGCATGTATCACCTGCCTTGGTATATATTTTTCTTTATTATTTTTTTATTTGTTTAGTATTTTTATTTATTTGCAAGGAGAAAGAGAGAGGAAGGAGAAAGAGACAAAAATGAGAGAGAGGAAATGGGTGCACCAGGGCCTCTGGCCACTATAAAGGAACTCCAGCTGCATGTGCCACTTTGTGTATCTGGGAAGGTGAACCCAGGTCATCAAGCTTTGCTAGGAAGCACCTTTCCCTGCTGAGCCATCTCTCCAGTTGTATTCTTTGGATTTTTTGAGGTAGGGCTTCACTCTAGCCCAGGCTTCCCTGAAATTCATTCTGTAGCCCAGGCTGATCTTGAACTCATGAAAATCCTCCTATCTCAGCCTCTCAAGTGTTGGGATTCTAGGTGTGAGCTACTGTGCCTGGCTTTGGTATATTGTTTCTTACAGTACCCTTTGTTCTACGGACTGGTAGACAGCATAAATGAGGCAGAGCTTTACACCACTCTCAGAATACAGTAAGTATGGGGTGGGGAAGGGGCATGGAGACAACTTTCCAGAAGTGCTGTGTCTGAAAGACACAGAAACATGCCCTGAGGGAACTGAGCGGAAGAGGGGGCTGAAAGATTGTAAGAGCCATGGTGGGGAAGAACTCCCAGAGACATCGCCCCCTTCAGTAACATCACACTAAGGCGGGTGGAACCAGGCTGGCTCCTAGGCTCTCCATAACCCCTACCCCATGGACGGATCCAGACGGCCCACGGAGGAGGATATCCAGATGATTGGGGACAGGGAAGAGGGCCATTGGGGAACTGGGGTAGCAACTCAATATTGGTTCATTAAATGTATCTCATTATGGATAATAAAAAAAAAGAAAGAAACATGCCCTGAGGGTTACCCCTGAGGAAGTTCTCTGTGATGTTTGGTGCTGCACCCATCCACACCTGAGGCTACAGCCTCCAGTCCATTTCAGATAACTCTCCTCCTGTCTCTTCATTGTAGCTCAGGAGATCCAACACTCCTAAGACTCACCTGCCTAAGGACACAGCCTGCTTCTGAGAGGAAGTGGCATGCCTCCTGTCATGATTGTGTGCTTCTTAGCCTTGTAACTTGTACAACTGTGCTGCCATTTTTATTGTTTCCTTTTGAATGTGTCACTGACAAGGCGTGTTTTAAGCACTCTGCTGACATCAGTGAATTTATTTTTCAAATGAAATGGAAAGGGCAATTAGCACAATAAATCAGCTATGGAGACAAACTTCATGTTTTCAAATGTGATGGGGAAAGATCAGGAAAAATAGCTGCTAATCAATCACTAACCCACTGCTTGAAAAGCAAGATAAAGCAGCCAAATTGACAGATAGAAAAATGACAGTAAGTGTTGCTTTTAAAAGCTGGGTTTCAAGGACTAACAGAGGCCTTCATGACCTCTGAATCCTATAACCCCACTGAGGAGGACCCCAGAGTAATAGGAGCAGGGGCAAGGAAATAAAAGAGCATACGCTGTTATAAAATATATATAAAATAAAAAGTGAAAAGGGTTATTTTAAAAAACTGAGTTTGTGTAATGCAAAGAATACAATCATGTGTGGGACAGTGGGTGTGTGAAAGAGACTGTGTGTGTGTGTGTGTGTGTGTGTGTGTGTGTGTGTGTGCAGACAGCTACCAAAATAGAACCTTGGTCTCCAAGTCTCTCAAAGTTCCCCTTGGGAAGTACAGTTACAGATCATGTAGCTCTGTTAAAACTAAGAATCTATTTGGAGCCTATGAGAAGTAGGAAGGAATGTTCTAGAGATTTTGGAAAGGCTTCCATCTACTTCCCATTTCAAAGGGGGGAGGGGGCTGTAGAGATGGATCAGTTGGGGACACTTGCCTACCAAGGCCTGGGGACTAGAGATCAACCCCAGTGCCCACGTGGAACCAAATGCACAAAGTGGCACGTGCATCTGGAGTTTGTTTGCATCCATCAAAGGCCCTGACATGTTCTCTCTCTCTCTCTCTCTCTCTCTCTCTCTCTCTCTCTCTCTCTCTCTCTCTCTCTCTCCTTTAATCCCTGCACTTGGGAGGCTGAGGTAGGAAGATGGCTGTGAGTTTGAGGCCAGCCTGAATTCCAGGTCAACCTAGACTAGGACAAAACCCTACCTTGAAAAAATATAAAATAAAATAAAATAAAACAAATAAAAACTAAGCAGGCAGGGACTGGAAGTAAGAGCACTTGCCCTGTGTGGGCCTGCTCCTCCGCACCCAGGGTAAGAAGCTGGGCATGGCTGCAGATTCCTGTAGCCCAGGCCTTGCCTGTGGGGGCAGAGACCAGAGAATTACCCGGGGCTCCATGGTCAGCTGGCAGCTATACATTCAGTGAGAGGCTCCATCTCAGAGAAACAGCACTGACCATGATCCCAGTGATCCAGAGGGGATATGCTCCTCTTGTGTGTGAATGGGGGGGCACACGTGCGCACACAACTTATACCACAGGCAAACCCCAGCTAGGCAAAATACATCATTAACATGTGTGAAATCATCAATAACTAAATAAATGAATAAATAAATCATAAAAGTAACTAGGTCAAGTTGTGCTTCAAGGTAATCAGACTGAGAAAAACCGAGAGAAAGGTACCAAAATAATCTAGGAAGGGACAAAATGGTTGATAGGTATAAAAGGGTTTATGGGGCAGCTGTTTTTTTTTTTTTTGTTATTGTTTTCTTTTTCTTTTTTTTTTTTTTTCTACACCACTGGTAAATGACCCATTCCACAGTAAATAATCTTCCACCCATGATCTCTCAAGCAATCCTCAATTAACTCAATGGTAAAAACAAAAAAAGGCCTTCATTAGCTGGGTGTGGTGGTACATGCCTTTAATCCTCAGCTGTGAGTTCAAGGCCACCCTGAGACCACATAGTGAATTCCAAGTGAGCCTAGGCTAGAGTGAGACCCTACCTGGAGGATGAAGACAGAAACTGTCTGTTGAGGCAGGGGATGTGGCTCAGTGGTAGAATGCTCGTCTTGATGTACAGGGCCCTGGGGGTTCAATCCCTAGTTCTGCCCAAATAAGAAACTGTGGTTCTTATATCTTCATAGTTCCAAAACCTTGACCTTACTAAAATTGTTCTAAACCGACACACTAATTGTTAATTTCAGTCTGACAGAGTTTGAACTATGGCTTTGATCATGTGATTATGTATATTATACAGAATTTTTAAGTGTGGCCTAGTCACAATGTCATAGAAATGCCTGTGTCTCTAGTTCCCCACAGAGTCTTGAATGAATAAGACATCCTCTCGATGGGGAGGAAGATAAAAATAATCTTAAAGGTCAACTGTGCCACCCCTACACCTACTTAAAGTGCATATGATATAAAATTTTAACAAGACTTCACAACCCAGGTGTAGTGACACTTGCCTGTCATCCTAGCACTTAGGAGGTAGAGACAGGAGATCAGAAATTCAAGTCATCCTGGGCTACAGAGAGAGTTCAAGGACAGCCAGGCTGTATGTCTCAATAACCACTAAAGAGGGAAGTGGTAGACATCTCAGTTGGTGAAGTGCTTGCCTTCCAAGCATACGGACCTGAATTCAATCCCCACAACCTACCTACAAGAGCTGAGCAGGATGTATGCTTGTCGATCAGCTTTGGAGAGGTAGAGGCAGGAAAATCTCAGAGAGAGAGAGAGAGAGGTGCTCCACTGCTCTCTCTGAGTGATGGACAGAATAATTCATCTTCTCTGCTGAAGACTTTTAATCACAAGGAACAGAAACATCATTACACGTCCTGGGATCCAGACGTCAGGAGAAATGGCCAGCTATAGGTGCCCCCATGCCAGATGCTGCCAGGTGCCTGCCTTGGGAGACAGTGGGCTGCATCTGGACATGGGTTTTCCTTCTTTACAATTTTGTCTAGGGCCAGCTTGCCCAAACCCTTGCCCCTTGTCCATGGGTTCCCTGCAGGTCCCCATGGCATGGTGTCGGGTCCTGGGGCATGAACAGAGGCGTGCTGGCTAGCCTTCCTTTCCATATCTACTGCTGAGCATCTAGCAATTTCTAAAAGGGTATTGTGTATCTGAAAACCAAATACCAATCTCCAGCTCTCTGATCCTTCTCTCTGTCTTAGAAAATCCAGCCTTAATCCAGTTTGCATTTTTCCCCAAAAGCTGCATTTTCACTAATGGAAGAGCCAGATTCCTCCACTTGCTCAATTGTTCACAGAAAAAGCTGTCTGAAAGACCACCTGTATGGTGAGGGCAGCTGGCTGCAGGGCTGTTTTCTCTGAAAACAGATTTTCAGGATAATTCTCAGGAGCTCGCACATGTAAGTCTCACTTTTCATTATAACTACACGTGCCCTCCACAAGGGAGTTCCCTCATTCTGTCTGTAAATCTCATTGTACTGAAGACAGAAAGAAAACATGTATTTTCCTCTAAAGCCAGAGGGTGAACTTCCTCTTTCTCCACCCAATACACAAATAGAAATATTAAAATTAAAAATTCTCATGCATTAGCTGAGATTTGCTCATTCAGAAATCGGCGTGGGGACCAATTCAGAAGAAATAGCTCAGGCTTACCTCCCAGTGATGTTGACAGGAATCTGATCAAGAAAGAAGTTCCTGCGTAAAGCTGCAAAGAGGAAATTATGTGGTTAATTGGCAAATGAGGAGGCTTCTGTCCGGTCACTGAAAGAATTCCTCACCGAAAGACGAGTAAGCTTTTAAACAAGAGTTAAGGGACAATGTTTTTACTTGATAATATTGTATTTTGTGCCTTTACTACCTTGTTGATGTCTCCCAGTGATGTTAAAAAACAAACTATAAGACAAATGACTTAAGTAGAGGGGAGATTCATTGGAAAAAAAAGGAACCAGGAATGGGAGAGACATGAGAAGGGTAATAGGGTGAATATTACGGAAACACTTTCTGTGTATGAAAATATAATAAACCCATTATTGTGTATAACTAACAAACCAGTAAAAACACTAAAAAGAAATGACTTATGATACTATGGAACTAAGGACATTGTATAGGAAAAAGAAACACCTCTATTTTAAGTAGAAAAATGTTTTTCACCATCTTTGCTTAAAATGACCCAAACCCGAATTAAATGCTGTTAACCAAAGGCCAAGCCCACAGAACAAAAAGCCAACTTTGTCCACTGAAATACACTCCAGCACTTGGAAATAAGTATCTCTTTATTTAGATGAGAAGAAATCCTGCCCAGCGAAGTGTCTGAAAATGTTTCTTCCATAGCCATGGAAGTTGGGTGCCACTAAAGAATAGTTGAGGACACCCCCTGCAGATATTGAGGGCCTCCTGGGGGAGTACGCACCATCCTAACTAGAGCAGGGTAGGAACAGGTGGAAAGAGGCTCTTGACATTGTAGCAGCGTGCGTGGTGATTTCCCAACACTCATCCTGTTCTCGAAGCTTCTCTCTTTCACATTCTTGCCTGTTCTGAATGCAGGCTGATAGCAGCATAGCATTAAGCTGCCTCTGCCTCCCGTATTCCCTGGCCTGGTCTAGAAGAACAGCTTTTGGAGCTGATCTAACTTTTCACTGATGACCACAAACTAAGACCAAATGAAGTTTCACCCCTTGGGACTGTAAACCCAAGTTCATGTGGCCCCAGCATAGCAGACCCTACGATGCCTTGATGTCGCCGAGACTCTGGGGAGTGGGGGTGCAGCACTTGACCATCAGTGCAAGGTCCTGGGTTTGATCCCCAGCACGGCAAAACACAAGACTCTCTGGGCCATGGGAAGAATGGGAAGAAAGTCTCATGGGACCTCAGAGCAACGCTGTTGAAATGACTAAGTGGGAATGCGATGACTCACCATCACCTCAGCAGCGTGTGGGGTTCAGAAAAGAAAGCCCGCAGAAGCTAGGCTGGCTGACCTGAAGGAAATTTGCCTTAGTAGACTCCATATTTTACAAATATAAGGCAAAGTCAGATTTGTACTCTCTTCTGGTTGTTCCAAGCTATTCCGAAGTCCATCTCAGACCTGGGGCATCAGATAAAGGTGAGCCAGTATGCACCCTGAGAGAGACAGTGAGCAAGAAAAAAAAGACAGCTAGGCTCTGTGGAGGGCCTACTATGTGCTGCTACACCTACTAAGTCCTTCGTTTGACAGCAGAGGGACCTGGAGACCAAGATGACACTCTTACTGGAGACCACACCACCGTGAGCCACAGGGGTAGGGCTCACGGGAAAACCAGTCAAGCTTGCAAAACGTTCCCACTGAGGTTTGGCGAGAGGCTCTGCAACCCCAGCTTCCCCAGTCTGAGTGGGGATGGGCTCAGGCTGGGCGCCACCTGCCACTCACCGATCCAGAGGCTCTCGTCCAAACAAACGGGCCTTGATGTGTGATTCTTGACAAATTTTAACTGTCGAGGGTAGGCATCTGTGAAGAGAAGCAGTGTTCTTCAAAGCTCTCGTTCATCTTGAGTCTGCAGTAACGGCCTCTTCCAGCAGTCCAATATTAGGGCCATTATCATTCAATAGCTGCAGAAATGTGACCCTCTGGCTCATCTCTCTCCATCACTATCTGTCATTTTCTCTTGTGTTTTTCACTTGTCCTCCCTCTTTCCTCTTCTTTCACTTTCTCCTTCCAACTGTCTTTTATGTTATCAATGTCTTCCTTCTCTGAAGCCATATGTCTTCATGGACATGTGATGCTCTATTACAGACATTTTCCAATACAAACAATGTTTGAAACGTGCAGGAAAGAGGCTGAGTCAGGAGGATCACCACACGTTTGAAGCCACACTGAGCTAGTAGTGAGGTTCAAGGCTGGCCTGGACTACAAAGCATGACCTTGTCTTTAAAAAAAAAAAAAGTAAATAATTTTCAAGCATAAAAGAAGTAAAATTCTCAAATAGCCAACATTTAGCTTAAAGAATTTTCAACTTAGAACTAATTTTCCTCCGTGTTAACTCTCGTGCTGGCATATAGCATGTGAGAGAATCTGGATTTGATCCCCAGAACCACAAAAAAGTATAATAAACGTTGAACAGGATTTCATGCGTCAATGAGGCCCAACTAGCCCAGTTGTAAGTTCATCTAAAAAATAAAAACTTGGGCGTGGTGGAGCACGCCTTTAATCCCAGCACTCAGGAGGCAGAGGTAAGAGGATTGTCGTGAGTTCAAGGCCACCCTGAGACTACATAGTGAATTCCAGGTCAGCCTAGGCTAGAGTGAGACCCTACCTTGAAAAACCAAAATAAATAAATAAATAAATAAATAATAAAAACTAATGAAGGATGGAGGAAGATAAAAACAATAGGAGAGGGAGCAGCTGAAAGAAGGGGTTCATTGCAGGAGGATAGAAAAAGAGGAACAAAACAGAGTGGTGGGAATGATGGGGTATATTGTGTCTATGTATAGAGTTTGTCAACAAAGAAATGAATAAAAATAACAAAAACAATAAATGTTGATTCTAGATAAAAATAAATGAAAGCTATTTTCCTCCTTAGTTTGCTTATTACATGGAATCACTAAATTACTCTTAATAAAACACAAGTATT
>PVHP010051099.1:0-11578 GCA_004024765.1 Zapus hudsonius | reverse complement strand
TGAGAGAGAGAGAGAGAGAGAGAGAGAGAGAGAGAGAGAGAGAGAGAGAGAGAGAGAGAGAAGGCAGCTGGAGACACTTGCTTACAAAGCCGGGTTTGATTCCCTGATACCCACATAAACCCAGATACACAAAGTGAAGCATGCGTCTAGAGTGCAGAGGCAAGAGGCCCTGATGTGGCCATTCTCACCTCCCCTCTCCTTCCCTCCCCTCTTCTTCCTTCCCTCCCTCTCCTCCCTCCTCTCTCTACAGCAGCTGGAAGGAAGTAATCTGAATATTACTCCAAAGCCTGTCCCCAGGAAAGCCCTCCCCCCAGGACCACTCTTCCAGCAAGGCTCCACCTCCTTAAGGCCCCACAGCTTTCCCATATCACTACCAGCTGGGGACCAAAGATTCAAAATACATGAGGCCTTGGGGACATTTTATTCAAACCACATCCTGATTAGTGAAGAATATTAAGAAGAGGAGGTGATCTAGAGTTTCTGTGCAGTGGCAAGAGGCGCTGGTCTCTCTCTCTCTCTCTCTCTCTCTCTCTCTCTCTCTCTCTCTCTCTCTCTCTCTCTCTCTCTCTCTCTCTCTCCCTCTCTCCTTTGCAATAAAAAATTTTAAAAGGAAGAGGAGTGGAGCTAGCAGGCCTGTTCTGAGAGGCAGCTGAGACTATGACCCTTTAGAGTTAAAGCTTTATTAAGAGGTGGCATGGTGGGTTCCAAAGCCTGGGAGAAGGGAGAGGGGAGGGGAGGAGAGAGAGAAAGAGGTTTTGAGAATTCAAAGAACAAAGGAAGCTTCATGCTTTTTGTAACTTTTGGGCAGAGGAGAAAATTCTACTCTATGTGATTCAGCCTAAGTGCTAGTAGCCATGCAGGAATAGTTGGTAGGGAAAGACCTCTGGCCCGGAAAGGTCTCTAGGAGAGGGGCTGCTCTGGTCTTGCTCATGGCAGGGGTGGGGGCTTCGGATGGCACACAGATACGAGAGTAAAGTTATAATTCAACGTTGCTGCGTATCAGGCAGCATGGGAACTCTTAAAGTGACCACATCTTGGGCTGGGGAAATGGTTTGGGGGTCAAAGGTGCTTGCTTGAAAAGCCTGTTCCTGCCATAACAAAACTTCAGCCTGAAATAAACCCTGTCTTTCTTATTTTTTTTTTTGGGTCCCAGAAACAAGCAGGTAAATTCTCCAGGAGGCATGGTGTTCAGTGTCTTATCTGCAACTCACATGGAGGGGTCCTCAGTATACACTGAGTGGTGCTGAGCTGATGCCTTCCATTTCCCCTATCCCTACCTTCCAGTTCGAGCAGGATTAGCTCTTCTGATTGGCTAATCGAGAGCTCCTAAAGAAAACACCATGGTCGCGAGCTTTTCTTCAAAGCATAGGCGGTGGACTGGGGATGTGGCTCAGTTGGTAGAGTACTTGGCTAGCATGCATGAAGCCCTGGTGAGACACAACTGTAATCCCAGCCCTTGGAAGATAGAGGCAGGAGAATCAGAAGTTCAAGATCATCCTCAGCGCTGTAGACAGTTCAAGGAATATATAGATTTTTAAACTCCAAGAGACTAGGGCAGTGGGGAAGGGACCACACAGGCACTGATGATTTCTTCATTGTGGGAAAATACTGCTGCTCCAATTTAAAATTTAATCACTCTCACACAAAAATAACGGAAAGTAGACACATAAAAACAGCTCCAACAGGAGACAGAAACAACCACAAAACCGTAAGGGAATTTACAAAAGTTAGAAAAGCTTGTTTAAAAGACAAAACATCAAACCCAGTGGGAGAAGTGGGGGGAAAGGAAGACAGAAATCACAGAAACCTGGTTTTCTTTTCTTTTTTTCTTTTTTCAAATGATATGGCCATTAAAACAAGTAGAAATGGGTTGAAATAACAGCCCTGGCAACGTGGACTATAAGGCAGGGCTGGGGGAGATGAACGGAGAAAACCCTCTGAAACATAGACAGAGACAAAAATGGGTTGACCCAAAAGAAAAGCACAAGAGATTTCTTTGCATCAGCCCATAGAATGCTGTCATAGTCAGCCACGCGCAGCTGGGATGAATCTACAAACCAGGCACAGTTATGGGATGAAAGGATTTATTGAAACTACAGATCCAAGGGAAGTTCCATGGTGGTGAAAGAGGCTGGTCCCCTTTCACAGGTCCAAGCAGAGAGAGAAACCCAACACCAATACCACACACACAACAGCAAATAGGCAGAGGTGAAGGGAGAGAAATTCACTTCCACTTTATACAGCCTTAGGGTGGGGTCTTACAACCCTATTCCAGACTCCTTGGCTTCCTGATCCTCTGGAATTTCTTTCCTGCACTGCCCTCCCAGGAAGCAATGTTAATTTCCAGTTTCCTTTAACTTCCTTACATCCTGCCCCCTGCTGAGAGGGCTGCCTTCCTGTGAACAACATCAGAGACCCACCCAAGATAACTTAAAAGGTCAAGTTGACAACAAAATTCAGCCATCACAGATGTTGAGTTTGGCAAAAGGAGGAAGAAGGTGGGTCTGGTTTAAAAAAAATATTTTTATTTGTAAGCAGAGAGAGAGATAGAGAAGAGATGCAGAGAAAGAGAGAGAGAGAGGAGAGAGAGAGAGAATGGGTGCACCAGGGCCTCCAGCCACTGCAAATGAACTCCCAACACATGCACCACCGTACATCTGGCTTTATGTGTATACCGGGGAATCGAACCCTGGTCCTTAGGCTTTGCCAGCAAGTTCCTTAACCACTGAGCAATCTCTTCAGCCTGGGTCTGGTTTTTGGCCTTCTAAGAGGCTGCTGGAACAAGAGTGTCCAAGGTGGAGTCTGCTGTCCAGCAGAGCACTAAGTACACTTCTGGGTGGATTGCTGGTTAGCCTCCTGGGTGCTTACAGCAATTGTTCCAGGAGACCATCCTGCCTCTGCCCCTGAACAAGACATGTCTGCCCCCACCCCCACTGCCTGTGTTCACGAGTTCTTTCATCCTGAAGCCTAGGATCCTGCCCTTCCTTTTCCTTCCTCTCTTCCTCCTTAGTTCAGCAGATGAGGCTGGGAGAGGGGCTGGTCCTTAAAACATCATCTTCAGTTATGGATTCCTGCTAAGAAGAAGGTTTCAAATCTCAACACCTGAGAGCCAGCCTATTGTCTAGAGTGAGACTTTAAGATACAGCTACCTGATATGGCCAGCCAGCCCAATTTAAAAAGTTTAAAATTGTTGTCTCTCAATCACACCAACCATCTTTCGAGACCCTTGGTTGCCATATAGGGCAAAAGAGACATGTTCACCAGTGATAAAAGCTCTATGGTGCATCATGGGTAAGTCCATGGCCCCCTGATGAGGAGTGGAAGACTGTGCTGAATCCATGTGCCTCCATGTGATGCCATGGGCGAGGTAGGGCCGTCAGGTGACTCCACCCTCAGGAATGGGATTGAGGCCCTCATGAAAGAGACCCTGAGAGCTCACTAAACCCTCTTTTCATTCTGTGGAAATACAGTGAGGAGCTGTCCTTCTAAAAGCTGGAAGAGGGCTGTTGTGATCTGAAGGTGAAGTGTCCCCCATAGACTCATGTGTGTGAGCACTTGATCCCCAGCTGGTGGCACTGTAGGGGTGGTCGTGGAAGCTTTAGGAAGTAGAGCCTTGCTGGAGGAGGTGGGTCCCTGAGGGTGGCCTTGAGGTTTATAGACCTGCCTTGTGTGTATATACAGAGAGTAGGTATGGTGTGGTGTATACACATGTGTGCACAGATATGAGCATGCCATGTGCATGTGTGAGAAGGCCAGAGGAGAACTTCCAGTACCCTTCTTTATTGCTTATCTGATTACTTCTTGAGTCAGGGTAGGTTTTTAGTCAGTGAGTCCCAGCATTGTCAGGTCTCCACCCTCCACTCCTCCCAGAAGGTTTACAATCATGCAGGCCACACCCAGCTTTTTACATGGGCTCTGAGGAGTGGAACTCAGTGTGAGGTCCTTCCAAATCTCCATCACGCTTAAGTGGTGAGTGCTCTTTAACCCCTGAGACATCTTCCCAGCCTGAATACAAAAATGTTGACACTTCTCTCCTGAAAAGGTTGAGATTTACATTCCCCTTTTCTTGAAAGTGGTGCACAGTAAAAGGCAACAGAAATAACTCTGCTGCTGGACCCAGGCCTTTAGAATCTAACAATGTCCTGTCTGTTGAAAAGATCTCTCTGGAAGCCCTGACCACCATATAAGAAATCCTCCACCAAAAAACAAACCAAAAAAACCACAGTGAGACCCTGCCTCGAAAAAACAAAAACAAAGAAATCCTCTAGCCTGGTGTGGGGTGGCATAAGCCTTGAACCCCAGTGCTGGGGGGAGGCAGAGGTAGGAAGATTGTTATAAGTTCAAGGCCAGCCTGAGACTACATAGTGAATTCCAGGTCAGCCTGAGCTAGAGAGAGACCTCCCTCAAAACCCCTCCACAAAAACGAAATCTCACGTCTATGAGTCTCTCCTCCTGGAGAAGCCTTGTACAAGCACACCGATCACCGGTCTCTGCTGAGCGCAGTGTCCAGCCTCTCTGCCATGTTGAGTGAGGCCATGAAGTCATCTTGGGTCTTCCAGACCAACCATCACCAACACACTACAACTGAGCAACCTCAGTTAATGCCACACGTGCAAGAATAGCTCTGCTGAGCCCTTCCTGAATCCTTCAGCCATAAAACAGTGACATAACAAACCATGGTTTCTCTGTTATGCTGCTGCTGCCTTTCTTGGAGAGTTCACTTTCTCTTTTCTTCCTATGCATCTCACTACATTCTCCAGTGATGGAACATTTTCTGGATGAGGGACAAGGTTCATGGAGTAAGGAACTGGGATCCTTTGTTCAAATTCCTCAGTCCTGTGTCTCCTAACACTCCATCATAGGTTTAGATATGCAACTCAAACTCCAGAGGGCACCTCTTTCTGTTTTCCCTTTCCTGAAGATTGAATAATGAAACATCTCCAGGCTGAGCTGGATGTGGGGTAAGAGATCATGAAAAGAAATACAGAGGAAATGAGAGACTGCATTGAATCATTGCACTCCTTCCTGCTGGGTAGAGATACTGATATGAACCACTTACATTATAAAGAAATAAAGACACAGGACAACAAGGTGTCATAGTCCGCCACATGCCACTGGGATGAATCTCCAAACCAGGCAGTTACGGGAGGAAAGGGTTTATTGAAGCTACAGAATCCAGGGGGAGTTCCATGACAGTGAAAGAGGCTGTAAAACCCTTTGCCAACACCACACACAGAACAGCAAGCAGGTAGCAGAGCCACAGAGAGAAATTTCCTTCCCTTTTATGTAGCCTCAGGGCAGAAGTCTTGCAACCCTATCCCAGACTTAATGGCTTCCTAAGTCTCCGGCTGAAGACCCAGATGAATAAAAAAGGCGGAAAGGAGGATGTAGGGGGTTGCAAGCCCCTGGCCCCCTGCGGGCAGCCCAAGTCTCACCCGCCAGCAGGAGAAAGGGCTTGATCAGGAAGAGGTGAGGCGATGGTGGGACAGGCGACCGGGAGAAATGTCAGGCAGCTCTCACTTTATTTTGGGCATCCAAAGCCCTTTTATAACCCAAAACTGCATTGTCCAGCATATTCCTTTCAAGTAATAAAATTTAAACTTTTTGGCAGGAGCCAATCAGCAGAATACAGCAGAGCAGAGTAGCTTCCTTAGGACACATTGTTTTACAGCCAATTTAGCAGAATAGTTTGTAGATCATTTTCAGGAAACAGGGCTATTGTTAGTGAAACGAAACTCAGCAAGCAGAAACAAAGCTTTCCATGTTCTAAAATCTTAGCTTGAGGGTGAACAGTTAGGCTAGGGCCTGACAGGAGGAAGTGAACTGTGCATTGGAATTAATTCCCTTCTCATTGCTTCTCGATCTGGGCTGTACCACAGGCACTGCCATCATCTTCATGAATGACAAGCCTCCGACATTGCAAAATAAACCTGGAGTTTGAGGAAATGAAGTGTTGGTTAAGAATCAAAGTTCTGGAGTCGGACGTGGTGGCGCACGCCTTTAATCCCAGCACTCGAGAGGCAGAGGTAGGAGGATCACCATGAGTTCAAGGCCAGCCTGAGACTACATAGTGAATTCCAGGTCAGCCTGGACTAGAGCGAGACCCTACCCCGAAAAAACAAAAAAAAAAAAAAAAAAAAGACTCAAAGTTCTGGAAGATGGTGATGTGGATGGGAAACTTCTCCTTTGCTACAGAAACTAGAATTTCCCCCAACAGGCTGGTGGCAGATAATGAATGATAAAAGGGCTAGGATTATTTATAAAGATTTGGCTTCTGTGGCTTTGATAAATTTATCATGAAAGGCTGGGCAGCTCAGCCTCAGCGGGAGTTTAGTGGGACTATAATCTCAATTTGAGACGCACATGCATAAGAGTATGCCTGGAACTGCCTTTAGCAACATCAAATGCTTCTCTCTCTCTCTCTCTCTCTCTCTCTCTCTCTCTCTCTCTGTGTGTGTCAAAAATCATGAAATCTGTGACAGTGTAGAGAACTCTTTGGGAAGAGATTTTACAGGGACTGAGTTAATGATCCTTGTCTTGAAAATCCTACTCAGTTGTCCTCTCTACAGCCCCCGGGGATGCTAGAAAGGCCTAGAAGGACTCGCATGTGTGGATTTCAACACGTGCTTCCTTCCAGGCCTGGAAGATACAGAGATACTCAGATGGTCAAAGCAGGAGGATGGTCAACTTAAGGCCAGCCTGGGTGACTTCCTGAGACACTCTCTCAAAATACGAAGTCAACAGAGGTCTGGGATGTGCCTCAGTGGTGGAGTACTAGCCGACGCGTGCACGGTGTTCAATCCCCACATCGACTGAGTACATATGTTGCAGAAATTTAGATTCAAGGTCACACTCCAAGTTCCTACAGCAACCCATTCTGGTGGGTCTGAGCCTCTTATAGGCTGTCAGGCAGTCTGACATCACCTTGGGTCTTTTATATTATTGGTGGGAAAGTTTCCAAGTCTATGTGACTAGTCAGTGCTAATCAGTTTACAAAAGACAAAACCATAAGCTGTTAGCTGGGGGGGTGGGGGTGGTACCCATGGTCTGTTTTTCCAAAATATCTAACCTCCTTCAGGTCAGGATGCTGCTGTGTTAGGCCTGATTAAGGTGGTTTGTACTTAGCATGCATTCTTTTCATCTTAGATCTGAGGTGCTTGTAAGATGCTGTTTAGCTCAGAATGTTAGAGAGGCTTTAGTTTGATTAAAATCTCCAGGGCTTGTGAGATAGCTCAGAGGTTAAGGCATTTGCTTTCAAAGCAGAAGGATCTGAGTTCGATTCCCCAGTACCCACGTAAAGCCAGATGCACAACATGGCGTATGTGTCTGGAGTTTATTTGCAGAGGCTGGAGGCCCTGGTGTGCCCATTCTATCTGCCTCTCTCTCACTCTTTCTCAACTTAATAAAAATATATATTTTAAAAATCACACATACAAACATGCACACATACATACATGTGTGTACATATATGTTGTATATATATTTGTATATATATATATATATATATATATGTTATATACAGGATGCCACCCTAGGCCGACACTAAGTGGATAGTCACATTATAGGCATAAAAAGACAAAAATCTCAGGAAAGAAGTCTCAGGTCCACCAAGAATCATGATCCCAGAGATTTCCCCAATAACCTTTCCTCCAGGCTTCCAGTTCTCTGGGGCGCCCCTCCAGGGCAGAAAGTTCTGGCAGAAATAAGTTGAAAGAGTAAGGGAAGGTGGTCAGTGGAGGCAGCCACAGTCTGACCCGTGCCCCGCCCTCTCCAGGGAGCTTGGGGGAGACAAAATGTCAACAGTATAACTGGAATATGGGGGTTTGCCGAACAGCAGAGACAGGAAGTGACATGAAGTTGCACTTTGTCCAGAGCCAACCACCAGAGGAGGCTGGCGGCAGGGAATCACCCTGGGAAAGCCTGCCATCGTCTCATCCCCAGCCAGCATGTCGTCCAGGGAGGCGCTCCGTCTGCCCCTCGGCTGCACCCAGACAGGCATTCATCAGCTGGCAGCCTTTTTCGTTACCATCTCCTGCACTGTTCCTTCATTATTGTCGCATTCACCTTCTCGTTTCTGGGACCAAACAGCCAATAGGAGGAAAGGGTTTATGTCCGCTTACAGTTTTGCGGGGAGGTTTCATTGTGGCAGGGAAAGCATGGCAGAGCCGACAGCGGGGGCGTCACATCTTGTCACAGCAGCAGGGAGGAAACAGCCAGAGTGAGCTAGCCTCCAACACCCCGTGGGCTGGATTAATAAACCTCAAGGCTCACACCCCCAGTGACACACCTCCTCCAGCAAGGCTCCACCTCCCAAAGGCCCCATAAGTCTCCCAAGTTGCCATTAGTTGGAGACCAGATATTCAAAACACATGAACCTATGAGGGACATTTAACCCACCACCCTTCTCTCTAAGGCTGGGTTCAGACAGCCCCAAGGACATTTGGTGAGTGTCCACTGATACCAGGCTGAGTTTAAAAACATCAGATGCTTTGGTCTGAGCATGGGTATGGGGAGTGGGGATTAGCTGGGAACAAATGAACCATCAACAGTGTGTATTACTGAGCTATTTACAATGCGTGAGGGAAGGTTCCTTTCTACAACATGGCATACAAATGTATCCTGATGATATGGAATATAAAAGTGTCCCTATCTGTCCCTCCTATTTCCCTGTCTGAAACAGGAACAGCATCTTGCTGGGTTGGGATTCTATTCTACTCTGACAGGCAGAAACCAGAGCTGTGGACTCCGAGACCATCAGCCCAGAAGCCAGAAGGAAAGGGGACCCCAGAGCACAGTATGATCCCAAGGTCTGTTTTATAAGATGCCAACAATGAAGCTCCCAGGGTCTCGATGCAGAAGGCTCCACCCCTCCTATTAGATAAGGAAGTTCAATGACAACCTCTCTCCACACACCGGCCTGGGAAGTAGTCTCCCCTGCAGAACGAAGGATATAAGCAGATGGGTGTGAAAAGAGATGAAATTTGCAGAGGAGCTCTTTGGAGGAAGTGTTGCTAAAACCTCTCAGAAAGTTGGATGGGCCTGGGGTCTAGAGAGTTGGGTCCAGAATGAAGATGTGAGAGCTTCTTCATGTTCTCTGAGCTGGGGACATGATGACTTTAGCTGTCACTCTCACCAGAGAATTGTGAATGGAAGTTCCCAGAAAAAAAAATGAAAAGAAAAAGGCAGACCATCAGGCTGACTGACAAGAACTTGTGTGGATTGTGGAGGGCTGGAAGGTTGTGTGTTTGAAGCTGACTGTAGCCTCCCCTCCCCCAATCTGTCTGTGTGTGACATCCATCCTTGTGACTGTTCAGTAAATCCTTCTATAATAGACCAACAGACCACTAGCTTCCGCCAACCCATAGGCTGAGAATATCATCAGGAACCATTTAAGGCCTGTTGCAGATTTCCCTGCTTTGCTACGACTGTCTACCCGATGTTCATACCAATGTACGTGGAAAAAATACATTGATGTATGACTTAGCCTGAATTGGTGGCCAGTCAGGAGGTAGTTACATCTCTGGACCTGATGAAGACCAGATCAAGCAAAGAGAGGGAGGGCATTGAAAACCAGGGATGTGGAGGCACGAGGATTGAGAGCTAAAAGCCGGACTGACTGGTGAGTGCCCACTCCACCTAAGCTACATAGCCAGACCTTGTTGCTATGCCAAAAACGGTAAACTGAGGACATAGGGGTTAGAAACACTTACCAGACAGAACAGATATAGAAGAGATTTATTCCAGAAAATGTGCTGTGAGGAGAGATGGGAACTTAGTGGGTGACTTCTCAGAGGGAGAAGTGCCCCCTAGAGAAAATAGGAGTCCTTTTATAACCAGCAAGGGAAGTCACGTGGTCTTAGCTTGTACGTCATTTACATGGGATTGGGATCTGAATGGATAAGTGTAAGCTAGGAAATTTCACCAATTGTCCCTCTTGAGACTGGCCATGGATCTTGGGTGTTAGAGACTAAATGCTTATATGTCATAAGTCATTGGGGTCTGGCTCCAAGTAGTCAGGGCCTGATTGTTAAATTTATTTAAATGAGGGAATATCTGCTTTTATTTTTTACTTTTTGTCTTAATACCTATCTAAAAAAATAAAATAAAACACTTGCAATTCTGGCTACCAAGGAGTTTAGGGCAGGAGGATCTGAAATCCAAGGCCCTCCTGGACCACACAGATTCTGTCTCAGGATTTAAATAAAATAAAATAAAGGGCTGGTGATGTAACAGGCATGGCGGGTCACCTCACTTTCACAAGTGAAAGTGCACGCTTGGATTTTAATAAGATTTTAATGAGATTTGGGGGCCGAGGAGATGGCTCATCATCATCAGTAAGAAAGCATGCCGCACAAGGGCCTGATCCCCAGCACCCACATAAACAGCTAGGCATGGCTACATACACCTGTAACCCCAGTTCAGTAGAAGTAGGAGAACACTGGTGCTCAGTGGTCGGCCAGACAGACTAACTGAAAAAACAAAAACAACAACAAAAACAACCAATAGCTCTGAGTCGGCGAGAGACACTGTCTCAAGGAAGCCCATGAAGGAGTGATTCGGGAGAAGATCCAACACTCTCCTCCGGTGTTCACAAGCATGGGCACGGGGCACCTGCATCTCTTTTGCTTTCCCTGCTCAGTCTTGACAATGTGACTTGAAACAGGCCCCTCCCCCAAATCCCCCAAAATCGTCTCAGTGAAAATTACACTCCCTAGCACACACAATCCCAACCAGTCAGGATTCATGCTGCTCACATGTCTTTCAGAGCTTCTGAAAACATCTTGATTAAATTTGGATCTTCCAAAAATGTCAGTGACTTTGAGTGAGGACGTGTGAATCCGTCACAAGTTTGCCAAGTGTGGGACGGACGCTTCTCCCATCACACATTCGCTTTTTTTCCGTGACTAAGTCCAGGGTTTTAGCCTGACGGCCGAGGAAAAGCACTTGATGGAATTAAATCCCATTTCCCTCATCTGGCAGGCTCACAGTGTGGGTAATGTCACACCCAGATCACTTCAGCCCCCTGGCCCCATCAGCTCAGGTCAGGCTCTGAGCTCTGAGCTTACTCAGTTAGCTGCTAGGTTAGGAAAGCCAGAAAGCATCACAGCCATGTTGACAGAAGCTGAGCCTGGCTGCTGCAAAGAGAGCTTCTCTTGTATCAAAATTGTATCCAAAACTGAAAACTGTTTGGTAGGAAGCAGATTTAAAAGAAAGGTGTTGGGCTGGAGAGATGGCTCAGTAGTCTCTCTTGCAAAGCCTGATGACCAGGGTTCGATTCCCCAGTATTCTCTTAGCCAGATGCACAAAGTGGTGTATAATTTGAGTTTATTTGCAGTGGCCAGAGGCCCTGGCACATCTTCCCCACCCCTGCAGATAGATAGAAAGAAAGAGAGAAAGAGAGAGAAAGGAAGGAAAGAAGGAAGGAAGGAAGGAAGAAGGAAGGGAAGGAGGGAGGGAGAGAGGAAAGGGAGAAAGGAAGAAAAAGAAGAAAGTAAGAAAGAAGAACGAACAAACGAATGAAAGAAAGAAAGAAAGAAAGAAAGAAAGAAAGAAAGAAAGAAAGAAAGAAAGAAAGAAA
>PVHP010051098.1:0-11582 GCA_004024765.1 Zapus hudsonius | reverse complement strand
CTACTTTAGAAATGGATACACATGAAGTGTGTCACTACATAAATGTAACGAAAAGGAGAGCTAACACATTTACCATGTCTTCTAATTGCTTTTAACGGGGAAATATCCTGAGTCTACGCAGAGTTTTTCTCATGTGTGGTAGTAAATAAATAAACTGCTTACCACTGACTCCGGATGAATGTTTTGCATTTCTGGCTTCCGTGTGAGGATTAGCAGCCTCCACTCCCACCCCAAGGGCTGCCGAGAGCCACCCCAAATCCTTTGAGTCTCCGGAATCCACTTTTTCGGATGGTCCTTTATAAAGGCCTGCGGACTGACCCGTTGGGAGCATATCTCTCTCTCTCTCTCTCTCTCTCTCTCTCTCTCTCTCTCTCTCTCTCTCTCAGCAGCTGCCTGGGAACTCCTTAGCCTCAAGAACAACTCAAGGGCAGCAGCCCGAATAGAAGCTGCAGAAATGAAGAGTGATTAATTCTCTGTGGATTCATTAAGGTCACGACAGTCATCTTTGCCCAACATGCCATAAGGAAATCAGCTTCCTGTGTCTTGGGGACATTCCTAGGTGAATTTCAGCCCTAGTCTGGCTAAGTCTGAAAGCACTCCCAGCAGGGAGTGAAGGGGCAGGGAAGGATTGGGCTCATGGGACTGGGGTCTCCAGGGCATGAGAACATTTTCTCCACTTTTCCTAGCGGCCAAGGCCAAGAGCTGTGCACCTGGACCGTCATCCTACCCGCCCTGCTTCCTGGCATTCCACTCCCGGCAGATCTGCTTTCTGGGCGCTTGTCCACCCCTCACAGGTTGCTTTTCTAGACGGAGGGTTTCCTTTCTTTCCTACGCCTTTGTGCCCCCTGATTTATGGCCCTTTGGTTGCTCACAAACTGCTATGGACACTGTTTGCTGTGGATCTTAAAGGGAAAAAGGTCAGACTTGGTGGCCACACCTTTAATCCCAGCCCTTGGGAGGCTGAGGTAAAAGGATGACCGTGAGTCTGAGGCTGGATTACAATGAGTTTCAGGTCAGTCTGGGCTGGAGTGAGACCCTGCCTCAAAAAAAAAAAAAAAAAAATCAAAAGAAACACAAAAAAATGGAAACTTGCAAAAAAAAAGCAAAGGTCAGAGCCCATCAGACAAGTCTTTGGGGCGCAGATTGGGAGAAAGCTACAAACTCCAAAACACTGTATTCTTTTCTTGTACCACACTCTTCGTTCAAACATTTGACAGTGTTAAGTATCTTCGTTGTCAACTTCCCTGGAGTAAGCATTGCCAGGAAACACACTGGGAGTGTCTATGGAGTCTTCCCGGAGAGCTGTCGCTGTGGGAACACCAACCACGACCATGGCCGTGGAGGCACCAGGCCCTGGGCTGGAGTCTCAGACCGAATCAAAGGGAGCAAAGGAAAAGCATCGATCTCTTCCAACCTCTGGCATTTGGACACGACTGTGAACAGCTTCCCGTCTCACACTCCGCCGCCAAGCCCTCCCTGCCATGATGAACTGACTCTGGCCTCGGAGCCAATAGAAGTCTTTCCTTCCTTAAGTTGCTTTTGTCAACTGTTGTTCACCACAACGACACAAGTCATTAATATCGTCTCTTACACTCAAGAATCTTCTAGACACGTGTTTTTCCCCTGTGTGTGAAGAAGTTCAGAAATGCTATTATTAAGGATCATAGAGAAATACAAATGAAAACAACCGGCTATCTTTTCTATAAACCCAGGTAGTAAGATGTCAGCGAGAATGTGGAGAGATGGGAAACCGCATTCGTGTGTTCTGTGTCTCGTGCTGACAGCTCATCTGCTTCCTCAACTCTCTGCCATTCCCAGTAGTGACGGAAGGTAACGCAGTCGTTTGGAAAATGTACCTCTGAAATAGTAAGTCCAACCCTAACATGTGGCTTCAATTCCACTACGTACCTACGAAAGGGAGTGAAAATGCGAATCTACTAAAAATACATCCACAGATATTCTTAGCAATAGTAGTCGTGACTGGCAGCAAGTAGGAACAATTTAAATCTCATTTTCCTGATAAAAGGACAATTGGAATTGCTGTATGCTCATAGAATGGAAAAGATTTGACATAGAAAGCAATGAAATACTGACACACTGTGCTAAGGGAAAGAAGACAGACCAAAAAGGCCAGAGAGATTTCCATGTCTGTTAAATCTACAAAATGGACAAATCCCTAGACATAAAGTAGATTAGCTCCTGGCCAGAGCTGAAGATTTTTAGGGAAAATAAGTACCTGCTAATGGGTATGGGTCTTTGGGGAGATGATGAAACATTCTAGAAGGTCAGTTCATTGAAAAGCACCCGATGCTTACGAGATCACAAGAGCCCGAGATGCCATGTGGATAAAACATTATTAGAACTGCAGCTACAATTTCTAGATTTTTCCATCATTAAGAAATTTCCTGGCTGGGAAAATGACTCGATGGTCAAGTGCTTGCCATACAAGCGTGAGGGAGTCCAGAGGCCCAGAGCCCAGGTCAAGCTAGGCAGAGTAGTGGGTGTCTGTAATAGCAGCATTCCTAGAGCAAGGTGGGAAGTGCAGACAGGAGAATTCCTGGAAGCTTGTGGGTCAGCTTGCCTGATCCATACAGCAGCAAACACAGACTTCCTAAAACAAGGTCACAGGCGAGAACCACACCTGAGGTTGTCAGCTGACCTCCACGCATACATCAGGGCCCATACACACCCAAACAAACCCCAACCCCCACCACTCATGCACACATGTACACCCCCCAAAACATTAAAACAAGAAAAGTTCCAATATTTCCAGAAGGAAAACCACCATCCAGCTGCTGATTCCACTAGAGAATCCATCCACGTTCTCCAGTCAACTTCCACAGGATACCCTGGACCTTCTTAGTCCTCCGGCTCATACATAGCACAGAAACCAGGATGTCCATGTCCAGAGAGGAACCTTCTCTAGGTCTGTCATAGTTGAAGTTGGCTGTTCCAAAGAAGACCACCACCACGGTGAGGTGGGAGGCACAGGTGGAGAAGGCCTTGCTCCTGCCCTGAGCAGAGGGAATCCTCAGGATGGCCGAGATGATGAGAACGTAGGACCCTGCGGTAAACAGGCAGGGACTCAGGCCAATGGTGGCACTGGCCACGTGGAGCACAGACTCATTGACCGAGGTGTCTGAGCAGGAGAGCTTCAGGATCAGCGGGATGTCACAGAGAAAGTGGCTGATCTGGTTGGGTCCACACAGAGTGAGTGTGGCCGCCAACACCGTGTGGGTCACCGAGTTCACCAACCCACACAGCCAGGACCCGGTCACCAGGCAGACGCAGACCTTCACACTCATGAGAACTGGATATTGAAGAGGACGACAGATGGCCATACTGGTCAGAAGTCATAGTAACCACTAAGTATCCCAGTGCCAGCCCTTCTCACGAGGAGAAGCCATCTATGAGAAGCAGCCATTTAGGATATGGTCTTTACCCAGAATGACCTTGACTAAGGTATGTAGCTGATGGCTAAGAAATCCAGGTTGCTGAAGAAGCAGTGTGTTGGAACGTGGAGGGCAAGGTTTCTCCGATAAATGAGCACAAGGACCAGAAAGAATGGCTCAAATAATTCAAGATGCTTCAGAAATCCTGGGAACAGGAATTCAGGGACTTCTATTTGAATTTCTGTTTCTTTAAATTCTTTTTCAACTGAAATTAAAATTTAGAAATAAAATTTTAAAACATAAGATACGGTGACAAACAGCAGGACAGATGAATAATCCTTTATTTCCAAAATTAAGTAATGCCTCTTTAGGTAGCCTGACCAGATAATAAAGTTGTTCCTGAATTTCCTGGTCCTGTGTTTATTCTTATGAGCTCTTTTGGCTCCTTTATTCATACCACAACTCTACTATGCAAGGAATTCACCTCATTAATCCATATGTACTCTATAAAACTTTCCTTAGATGAAAATAAATGAAAATGAAATTCAATCGTCGGCACCACATTTCAGAAACAATAATAAATGAATTAATCAAGTCTCAATACATTTCATCCCAATTTCCTTCTTTCGCGATCAGTTACTTTCTCATCGCTGGGAACAAATCCTTGACCAGAAGCAGAAGCATTTCCAGGAGGAAGAGTCCATCAAGATGGGAAATCTTGGCGGCTGGAGCAGCAGTCACCCTGGTAGACAGTCGCTTCCTGTTCTTCTCTGCAGCGAAGAACCATGTATGTGAAACCATCACGTAACAATCCCAAGAACAAGCAGAGAGAATTATCCCTGACCTGGAATCCCTGACCTGCTTCCTGGGCATCAGCTCATCCATTTTTGATCCAAACTGTCACAATGGTTCATTTCCGTTTCCAACGTGGCCAGGTTGGTAATCAATCACCCAAGGCCTAGGTGACTGTGAGGATGCTTCCAGAGAGGCTTAACTGAGGAGAAATGAGACGACCCTAAATGTGGGCAGCACCCTCAGGCTGAGGGCCCAGACTGAATGAAAATGGGGGAAGGGAGAGAATGAGCGGAGCTCCAGTGAGCTTCGAGCTCCCTCTGCTCTGCTTGCCCTGCCATGGTGGACTGCATCACGCTGGGCTTGAAGGAATAGCCCAGAAGTTGCTTTTGCTAAGTATTTTGCCACAGTGATGAGAAAAGTAACTAATACAGCCGCCCCTTTTCCTCCATGCAGGTCTGCGGGGCGGCTAAAGCCAGCATGACACCTGTTTCTGAAGTAAGGTTTGATGGGACCAAGCTTATGTATTGTCTATGGCTGTTTTTGCCCTACGGTGTCAGCCCTGAACAGCTAAGGAAGACTTATGAAGCCCACAAAGCCTGAAGTATTTATTTTCTGGTCCTTTTCAGGAAAGGTTCCCTAAGCCTTTGCGTAAGTAATTGGGTTTATGATCTTGGGGGGAGTGGTGTTAAATCATCACTTTTCCATTTTAACTTTGACCTTGAACAACTTCTTTAACCTCTATACACTCCAGTTGTGTTATGTTTAAGATAGAATGGCATTTGGCTTTCAGTATTTTATGAAGATTAAGTTAGGTGATGAGACAGCTAAGCCACATACAAATAGCATGGCTCTCCATGGCCCAGGCTCCTGGGTCAGGTTCTCCTTCTCACACTCTTTGAATTTCACAAGCTCTCCCAGCTTCCTCTTAAAGCAACCGGTACATAACAAGATCCACATCTTTCTCTCATTCATAAAACATCAAACATTCTGATCCATTCTTGCCATCCTCTCTAGTCTTCTGTGTCACAATAACAATTTTAATGTATTTTCACAAGAATACAGTAAGAAAAGAAAGTATATGTGTATTCAATAGTCATTTCCCAGTGGGTGACGGGGGCAACTGGAGATTAAAATAGTCAAATACACATGTCTTTAAGTAGCACTATGAAGTATTTGGTAAAATTGAACTTTCTTCCCACAATAATCCCCGACTCAGTTGGAAACCTAGGGGTCATCTCTATTGCTCTCCTTTCCCTCCCTTCCTGCTTGTATCCAAATCTTTACAAATCCCAGTGATTCGCTCTCAAGTATTCTCCAATTTAGGGCGTATTCTATCCCCACGGACAAACATGAGCATCATTTAATATACCTTGAATTCAGGTAGAGTGATAATACCAGTAGTAGTTTTTTGGGTTTTTTTTTTGTTGTTGTTTTTTGGTTTTTTTTGCTGAGGACACTTTTGTCTATCCAAGGTCTTTTGCGCTTCCATATAACTTTTAAGACTATTTTTTTTATTTCTGTGAAGAATGTGCTGGAATTTGGATAGAAATCTCATTGAATCTATGTATTGCTTTTGGGAGGGCGCCATTTTCATATTAATTCTTTCAATCCATGAGAATGGGAGATCTTTTCATCTCCTTATGCCTTCCTCAATTCTGTATGATCTTTTTAATGTGTTGGTGAATTTGAAAGTATTTTACTAAAGATTTTTGTGTTTATATGCACAAGGGAATCAAGGGAATTGGCCTATAGTTCAGTTTTTATCTGGTTGTCATCAGGGTAATATTGGCTTCACAAAATAAGTTTGTATCATTCTTTCTTTTCTATATTATGGAATAATTTGAGGAGCACTGGTGTTCACCCTTCTTTGAAGGTCTGGTAAGATACAACAGTGGACCGTCTGATATTTGGATATATATATATTAGGTTTTATTGTCAACTTGATCTTTTCAATTATCTTGGGTGGGTCTCTGATGTTCACAGAAAGGCAGCCTCTCAGTCAGGGGCAAGATGTAAGGAAGCTCAGGAAAGTTGGAAATTAACATCCCTTCCTCTGTGAGCAGTGCAGAAAGGAAATCTCAGGTACTCAGGAAGCCATTAAGTCTGAGATGGGTTTGGAAGACCTGCCCTAAAGTTATATAAAGGGGAAGGAAAGCTCTCCTTTAGCCCCCTGCCTGCTTGCTGTTGTGTGTGTGGCGTTGGTGATGGGTTTTTCCCTCTGCATGGGCCTGTGAATGAGGGCCAGCCTCTTTCACTATTATAGAACTTCCCCTTGATCTGTAGCTTCAATAAATCCTTTACTCCAATAACTGCCTGGTTTGGAGATTCATCCCAGCAGTGTGTGGCTGACGATGACAGATACTGTTTATTATTGCTTCAAGATCATGGTTTTTTATGGGTCACTTTGAATTGTTTATATCCTCCTGATTTAAATTTTGGTAGATCCTATGTGTTTAGAAGATCAAGTAATTTAATATGTATATATTGTGTTATATATAATCAGAGTTTTGAAGTATATTAATCACAAGATGATAGAATGGAAAGGAACAATTCTTAGAATAAGGTGGAAAAATATCAAGATTATAGGATAACTTAACAATGTCATCAAAACCCAAAGTGCGATGCCTCAGCCCAGAGACACCTGCGCAACCATGTTTATTGTAGCTCAATTCTTAATAGCTAAGAACTGGAATCATAAGCTTCTGAGGAAGCTGTGGGCACCACCTGGTAAGAGGGGCCATGAATAGAATGGGAGGAAGCCTAACTCCAAGAAAAATCGCTCAGGCCTGCAACTCCCTGTCCCAGTTATTGGTTACTTCCCAAACTGAGCTGTTGAGCAGAGACCCACAAGGTCCCAAAAATGAAACAGGCTTTTTCCCCAGACCCAAAGTAAGACCCTATTCCAGAAGAAATCACAGAGTGTCATCAAACAACACCAAGAGATCCTATTAGATCCAGAATGGGAACCAGCTCCCAGATGGTAGCATGTAGCATTGGAAGGTGTTGCATGAGCTGCCAGGGGAAATTGGTCAATGATATTTGGAGAAAGCAGAGACCACTGATATACAATATAGACAGTTGCCACAAGAATGCTGAACACATGGAAGAGACCAGCAAGTCAAGAAGTGCTCATCTGTGCAATAGTGGTACTAAACCAAGGAGGGTAATCAATGGCTTAATGATTGGTTAAGAGATCTGCTTAGTGACAAGGAACCCTTAACTGGAACTGAGATACATAATAAAATCCTATGGAGACCAAGGAGAAATTCCCACTACCATAAAGCTAAAGAAAAGCTACACCCACTAGAATCCTGCCAAATTAGCAATGTGTGTCTCATTTCACCTATACTAATCTCACTCTCTGATGGAGATTCTATTTGTATTTTTCAGAGGGAAGTGAGAGAGCCGTGGACAATCCAACTCCACCAAGAAGATATTGGATGATGGCTGACATCCTGGCAGGAGCTGAACCACCCCTGGCCTCTCACACAGGGCCCGAATGAAACCTATGAGAAAGTTATGAGATAAACAGGAGACCAATCACCACAGGAAGTCACATAACTCATGAAAGGTCAATGGAGACGGTCACCAATGATACCCAACACAACCCAAAGCAGAAGTCCAGAGACACTTAAGATCTCAACAATAAAGCAGACCTAAAACTCACCCACCATGACTCAGGGAACTGAGCGGAAGAGGGGGCAGAAAAATTGTAAGAGCCATGGTGGGGAGAATATCCAGAGACAGTGCCCCCCTCAATAACATCACACAAAGGAGATTTAAAAATTAGCTACCTCATGTGCAATTCAGAACCTCCTGTCCCATGGACTGATCCAGTATGCCCACCAAGGAGGGTCCCCAGTGGGTTGGGGACAGGGAGGAGGGAAATGGGGGTACCATCAAAATATTTACTCATACAATGTATTTAATTATTGGCAATAAAGATGTTTCTTAAAGTGTCAAAAACCCAAAGAACATAATCTATATTTATATAACATTCCACTCAACAATAGCAGGTACCATCTTCTTTGGAAATGGTCAGTGTTCTGGCTTGACTATGAAGTATCCTGTGCTGAAGGCGTGGTTCCCATCTGGTGGTATTATGAAGAGATGCCTAGATCACAAGGAGAGCTGACGCCATTGATGGACTAGCCCGTTGCCGATGTCATACAAGGTGGGACAGTAGGAGGTAGGGCGCAGTTGCAGGAAATCTGTCACTGGAGGTATCTTCTCGGTCTCCTTCTATCTCTTTCTTTGCTTCCTGGACGCCATGATGTGAGCAGCCATCTGGCTCCCACCACATGCTGTTCATCCTCACCCCAGCCCGTAGCAATGGAGCCAGTCAAACCCGGCCTGAAACCTCCGCCATCATCTTTACTTCCTTAAGTTGGTGTTCTCAGGAGTTGTAACATGAAACAGTGATGGGAAAAGGGACCAGCCCAGCCACAGAACTATACTGTTATGTCTTGATTCTAAAGCAACTGAAACAAGCTTGTCATGGACAACCAAAGCAATAGCAGAGTGTACTCTGATGACAATGGAATCGCACTGGAAATAACAGAAAGGCCACAGCAATGTCTCTTAAATCCTTGAACACTACACAAGGCGTTCTACATAGTGTGTATTTAAAGAAAGAGGCATCGAGGAAAATCGATACGTAATTGAATAGAATGAAAATTAAAATGCGACTGCTAAAGCAGCTGCGGTAGAACAAAAGCACTAAATATTTACAATGGCGGAGATGTGGCCTGAGAACATGTTAGTGGCAGAGCATTTGCCTAGAATGTGCCAGTCCTTGGGTTTGGTCTCTACTATCAAGAAAAAATAAGTTTCAAATGATTTGCGTAAATTCTCAACACCTCCCAGAAACACACACACACACACACACACACACACACACACACACACACACAACTAAGAAAGCAGAAAGGGTGAAAGACTGAGCAAGAAGAAAATAGGAAATAATGAAAAACAAAAATCAGTGAAGTGTACAGCCACAGAGTGGGTAGGAATACCCTCAGGCAGGTTCCTCATTACCCCACAGGGACTGACGGAGGCCGTTGATCCCACTGAGGAGGGCTTACAAGGGTAATGAGCCTTGGGGTGAAGGGACCTGTTATGTATGAAATAAAATTTATAAAAACCTAAAATAAATAAGAATATTGCTTCAAAACCTAAAAAGAAACCAGTGAAGTTAAAAACAAGCAATTAAGGAAATCTATTGAAATTGTTCTTGAAAATATTAATAAAATTTATAAACAAAGTAAAATTGATCCCAAGAGAAGACACAAATTACCAATATCAGAATGAAAGTTTGGGTATCATTACATATCCATAGATATCAGTTATATTATAAGTGAACAATAAATTACTCTTTATATGTAAATTAGACAATTTAGATACATGGACCAATTCATTTCTTTAACTTATCTTTCAAATGTTTTTTATTACTTGGGTTGTGAAGATGGCTCAACAGGTACAGGTGTTTGTTTGCAAAGCTGCCAACCTGGGTTCAATTCCCCAGTACCCACATCAAGCCAGATGCACAAAGTCATGCATGCATCTGGAGTTCATCCAGTGCATGGAGGCCCGGCATGCTCTTTCTCTCTCTCTCTCTTTCCCTCCCTCTCTCTCTCATTCTCAAATGAATAATATTTTTAAGATTTTTATTTATTTGCCGCCGCAAGTGAATGCCAGATGCACGTGCCGCTTTTTGGGTTATAAAAAATCAAACCTATGCCAATGGGCTTTGTAAGTAAGCACCTACAACCCCTAAGCCATATCTCTCTCCAGCCCTAAATGTATTTTTATTATCATTCTGAGAATGTATTCCAAGTAAACTTTGTTCTTTGCTTCCCTTCCCCACTCTTCCCCATGCCCCGTTGCGTATCCTTCCTTCCAACATGGCCTCCTTTTCACTTTGACTCCCTGGCTCCTTCTGCTGTCCCCTGAAGCCTTCTTAATCCCTCTTGCCCCTTTCTTGGGGTCTCCTATACTCACACATCTCCTTATTGACTTATATACAAATATTATTAAAAGTTATGAGCTGCATATGAAGAACATGTTCTTTTGGTCTTTCTGGGTATTCCACGTAATATAATCTTTTTCTATTCCATCCGTACTCCTAAAAATTTCATATTTTCAATTTTCTTGACAGCTGGATGAAATTCCATTGTTTACAAGTATCTTGTTTTCATTATCCAGTCAGCAGCCGATGGACATTTGATTGGATTCCATTCCTAGCTGTTGTGAATGAAGTATCAATGACTGTGTATGGTAGGCTCTCGCCTCCTTCCAGCGTGTGCCACGGAGAGGTGCCGCTCAGTTATATGGCAGTTCAAGTCTTAGCTCTTAGAGAACCTCCACACTGATTTCCACAGTGGCCACGCCAGCGTCCACTCCCACCAACAGTGAATAAAGGTTCCCCTCTCCTCACAACCTTGCCAGCATTTCTTATCAGTTTTGTTTATGAGAGCCATTCTGACGGGGAGTAGATGGACCCTCAGCACGGCCTTAGTTTGCCTTTCCCTGGTAGCTAAGGATGGTGACCATTTCTTGTAAATGCCTGCTGGTTTGTTTGTGTGTCTTCCTCCTCCAGCTGTCAACTAGGTTAATAAGAACGGAGGTTGGGGCTCCCTTGTCTCATCCCAGGTTTTAGAGGAAAGGTTTTCAGCTTTTCCCCACACACTATACTGTTGGCTACTTTTGTCATACATAGCCTTTATAATTCTGAGGTATGTAACATCTCCTCCCAATTTCTCCAGAATGTTCCAAATGAAGACATTTTGAACTTTGTCAAATGACTTTTCTGCATCTATGGAGATGACCATACGATTTCTGTCATTAAGTTTATTTATATGGTGAATTAAGTTCTTGATTTGTGTGTGTTGAACCAGCCTTGCATCCCTGGAATGAACCAACTTGGTCATGGTGTATAATCTTCTTGTGTTTTCGAATTCTGTTTGCAAACATTTTGTTGAGACTATTTGCACGTGTCTTCATCCCTGGGAAATTGGTCTGTTGTTTTCTTTTATGTGTATGCCTTTATGTGGCTTTAGTATCAGAGTAATGCTATCTTCACAGAACAACTGGTGGTATGAGTTCCCTTTCTATTTTGTGGAACGACTTGAGAAGTGTCAGTATTAAATCTTCCTTAACGGTTTGATATAATTCGGCAATGAATTCATCTGGACCTGGCCTTACTTTGTGGGGAGACTTTTTGTATTTTTATTAATTAGAAACTTTGTTGTACAGACAAATCATGTTGGTCTTGTTGCCCTGGTATTGACCTATTAGGTCCCTTCCTCCTCACCCTCATCCCACTGAGGGCCCTTCTCTGCGGGGCTACAGGTGTTCACCATGTGCTTACGGGTTATGAATTCAGCAGTCAGTCAC
>PVHP010051097.1:0-11579 GCA_004024765.1 Zapus hudsonius | reverse complement strand
AGATGTTTCAGATTCAAACCACAGCCATCATGGATATGTGTGAAAGGTTCAATGAAAGCATATAAAATGCTCAGTACAGAGGCTGACACTGGCAATGCTCAGAAAGGGCTAATACCCAGTTGTGTAATTTTATTTATTGTTCTTGGTGCTCCACCCAAGCATGAGTCCTCAGCTTCAGCCACATTAAACTGCTCCCCACTTCCTAACCCCAGGACTTTTTATATGCTTTCTCTTTTCAGTTCTCTCTGCCTAAAATTCTCTCCTGCTGTTTCTTACCTATAAAACCCTTAGTTATCTACAAAGACCAGATCAAATATTCTTTCCTCAAGTGGCCTTACTCAAGCAGTCCAGATAGAAAGACTTGGGCCTTATTCAATGCATTCATAAAACTTTATATATAACCTTGCATGCAAGAGGACTTACACTTCTGCTTTATGGTTACTGGCTTAAACATTATTTTTTTTGCCCTTAGAATACATCCCTCTCAAGAGATGAGTCATATTCATTTTTATGTGTGCAGCACCAAGGTTGGAGTCATATGCTGAACTTAATTGGATCCTTCTGTGTATAAGGTTTGTGTTCACTCTCCAGGACTGTTGGCTCAACTTCTGATGTTAAGACCATTACCTTTTATGTCTTCATAGCTCAGAATTCAAAGGGTTTTCTGGGTGAGAATGTCTGCCCTCAGCAACCATAGGTTCTGATGGGCAGTTCTTAGAGGTTACAATGATTCAAACAATGAAATCACCTTTCCTTCTTTCCTTTTTTATAAAAAGGCATTCTAGCAAGGACTGATAAATATCCATCATGAACCCTCTGTGTGGTGACTGCTGTGTGGAGAGAGAAGAGCAAGACAAATAATTACACCAGGACCTTCCTCATCAAGGGGTGGCTAGGACTAAGGGCCAGAGATAGTGACCCAACCTGACCTTCTCACATGGGATGCGATATTTCACACATATGCAGAATACCCTGGGATGGAGGTACAAACAAAATCAAACAATCTACAATGTTAGCACAGTGAATAAAATGAATGTAAACTCAGAGTACAGCTTGGATGGGGAAAAGGTCCCATAAGGTGGCAAGTGCTAAGCTGAGTTTTGAAGTGGATTCACACAGACCTACAAAACAAAACAGACGCGTGCGTATATACCCATCCCTGTGCACATATCTTTCTCTGTGCCTTCCCTTTTTCATGCCTAACATTCTGCTCTCACTATAGTGCACTTTATAAAAACCAGGCTAAGGGCTGGGGCTGTATGGCAGTAAGTGAAGTGTGTATCTAGTATGCAAAAAGCCCTGGGTCTCATCCTCAGCATCTCATAAACCAGGTGCACTGCTGCGTACTTGTAATCCCAACACTCCGGAAGTAGAGGCAAGAGGATCGAGAGTTCAAATCTAGTCTTGGCTCCATGGTGAGTTTAAGGTCAGCCTGGGCTACATAAAATGCTGTTATTAAATAAATAGCCAAGTGTATAAACAAACAAATAAATAAATAAACAAAAACACCAGGCCTAAATGCCAAATTTCATCTGACCTTAGCACGAATTCACAACTTGGAAATCTGGAATTATAGAAAGGGGCTTGTTGACAAGAAGCTTCTCTGATCAAAAGTAAGAGCAGCACTTTGTGTATAGACATAAATCTTTAGAGAAAAATGTGATGGGTACAATATATCCATTTGGCTAAACAATAGTAGTAGCTTCCTCACTGGTGCTTATGACCTTTCAAGCCATAGGCAATTGACTAGGTTTTCAAAACCAGGCATGATTCCCCCCACATTTCATCAGAGAGCAGTTGGTTGTGCCCACAACAATTGTACCACTATTCCATGGGTGGGCTCATCTCACCTTTGAATTGCATAATTCCAACCGCTCATTGCTAGTTAAGAACATTGATGGGCTTCCAATTTAGTACCAGCTTGATTTCTCAGTGTCTAGCAACTGATGCACATGCTGTCTTCAGTAATAGGGTCTTGAGTTCTAGTGCTGGTTTAGGACCAAGAGTGTTGCTTATAGCCTCTATTGTTCTGGAGAGCACATGGGCCTCCCTAACTGTAATTCACTGGGAGGTTTCCCACCCCTGGCACTGGAATTTTTCTATAACAACCTATGGCTTAAATTATATTTTTAACCATCTAACAAATAATTAGGTTTACATATGGCATATTTATATTGTGTTTAGTTTGGTTACATATACCCCACTTCCTCCTTTCTTCAGTCTCCTCTCCTGACCCCCCCTTAGATCTTTCCAGCCCCATTATTCTGTCCCTCTACTGACATATCTGCTATCTTTCCCCTTAAATCTTCCTCCTGCCTCATGTCCCTTTTTTAAAAAAATTGTTTATTTGTTTAGAGAGAGAGAGAGAATGGGTTCCCCAAGTTCGCCAGCCACTGCAAACGAATTCCAGGTGCATGAACCACTTTGTGCATCTGGCTTTACATGGGAACTGGGGAACCGAACATGGGTTGTTAGCCTCCATAGGCAAGCGCCTTAACCATGAGCCATCTATCCAGCCCCTCGTGGCCCTTTTTTAGTTTCTTGGACTTTAGTACTGACTTTCACTCCATCTTATATACAAATCTGAAAAGTCAGTGCTAGGATCCACATATGAGAGACAGCATGCACCTCTTGTCTTTAAGTACCCCAGTTAATTTCATTTAGTATACTATTTTTCCAGGTCCATTCTGGTTTTATTTCTTAGTGTGTCTGTCATTGTTATATAAGAAGGCTACTGGGTTTGTGTATTAATTTTGTATCCTGCTGCTTTGGTGAAAGTGTTTATCTGCTCTGGTAGAGTCTTGAGGCTCTCTTAAATACAGAACCATATCATCTGTAAATAAGGGTAGCTTGACTTTTTCCTTTTTAATTCATTTCCTTTTATATCTTTCCCTTATCACTCTAGCTAATATTTTAAGTAGCGTGCTAAAGAGTAGTGGGGAACATGGATGCCCTTGTCCTTTTCCAGATCTTAGTGGGAATGCTTTGAGGTTTTCTCCATTTAGTATAATGCTGACTATAGGTTTGTTATATATAGTCTTTATTATGTTGGGAAATGTTTCCTCTATCCCAAGTAGTTCTAATGTTTCCATCATGAAAGGATATTGGATTTTTTTCTAAGGCCTTTTCTGTATCAGTTGAGATGATAATGTGATTTCTGTTCTTGAGTGTGTATATGTATTATAGTATGCTTATTGATGTATGTACATATGGTGACCATCCCTGCATCTCTAGAATAAAGCCTACTTGATCTAGGAGAATGGTCTTTTAGGATATATTCTTGAGTTCAGTTAGCCAGCAGTATTTTTAAAATATTTTATTTATTTATTTACAAGAAAGAGAAAGAATTAGAGAGTGAATGCAGGGTGGGGAATGGGTGCTCCAGGGCCTCTTGCCACTGCCAAGGGACTCTAGAAACATGCGTCATTTTGTGCTTATGTCTTTAATGGATCTTAGGAAATCAAACCCAGGCTGTCAGGCTTTGCAAGCACATACCTTTAACCACTGACCCATTTCTCCAGTCCCAGAAGTATTTTATTGAGTTCTGTATGTAGATACAGATACATCAGGGATATTGTCCTATAGCTTTCCTTTCTGTGTGTCCTCTGCAGGGCTAGCTTTATCACTCAAAAATTCCTTTAGGTTTCTTTAAAAATATCATTTGCCTTCTGTTACAAGAGATAATTTTGCCATGTGGAATACTTTGCATTGGCAAGTATGGTCTTTCAATATTTGCAATCTATGATTCCAAGTCTTTCTGGCTTTTAATATTTCCACCCCAGGCTTTGGGTTTGTATTAATTACTTGTTTATGTAACAAAAATCCCTTACAAAAGCAACTTTAAAAAGAAGGAAGGATTTATTTTGGCTATAGTCTGAGGAGAGGGAGGCAGGATCCTGAAGAACCTGTTCCTACAGTGACAACAGTGAAGACAGAGAGAGATGAATGCTGGTGCTGAGTTCACTCTCTCCTTTGTATTCAGTCCAAGATCTTAGCCTACAGAAGGCTGTGGCCCACAATAAAGGTAGGTCTTCCCACCTCAACTATCCCAATATAGAAACTCCTTCATAGACATGGCCAGAAGTTTGTCTCCTAGGTGACTTCCAGGTCCTGTGAAGTGGACAGTCAAAATTAACCATCACAGTTGTGCTGGGACAAGAATCCAAGTAGCCAATAAATAAAGCATCCATCCCTTGTAGAGAAAAAAGAATGTTTCCCAGCTGTAGATGTCAAATCTAGCCAGCTTCATTTGCTTCAGAAATGGTTGCAAAATGACAACTTCAGACCTTTCTCTTTTGCAGAGAAACACATCAAAACAAACACCTCACTGTATCCTTCTGATTATCAGTAAAAGCAACTTGACATAAAAAGGAAAAATAGATCTTTTTCAAAAGTTCTATTTCTAAGGTCCCAGTAGGAACTAAATCCATGACCTTCCCTTGAAGCCTGTTGAAAGCATGGTCCTCTCAAGTCTGGCATATATATCTACCTCTGCAGGAGGATCTTCCTCCACTCCTGTAAATGCTTAGTCCCTAAGAGCTCTCAGATGGGTGGAGAGAGCATACTTCTTCCACATAAACCACCATGGGCAGTCATGGATGCTGTCAGGAAGCCACTCCTCACACCCCATCTCCTTATCAAATGACCTTGATGGATTTTCATTTCCCACCACATTAGTTTCCTGTCCTCATTTCCTTATCTTCTGGTGGCTAAATGCTAGCTCCACTCATGGAAAAATGGGATTTTTGCAAGGTATCCCCATGTTACATGGGTATCTAAGTTCCTTTCTCCTTTTGTTGTTATAGTGCACACATATGTTGTGTGTGTGTTGTTGTTGTATGCAGGTGTGTGTGCAGAAGTACATGTTCTGTGTTCATGAGTGTGGAGGCCAGAAAAGGATGGGTATCTTCCTATATCAATTTTCCATAAAGTTTCTTTGAGATGAGGTTTCTCACTGAAACCAGAGTTGCCTTTTTATTATTTTTTTCAGCCAGGCTTGCTGACCAGGGAGCCCCCAGGAATCCTCCTGTTCCTGCCCTCTACAGGAAATGGGATTACAGTCATTCACCTGCCACATCCAGCTTTTGATGTAGGTGTGGAAATTAAACTAAAGACCCCTAGACACTCTTACACCACCATTCCTACAAGGCAAGCACTCATACCCACCGGAATCTCTCCCTACCTTCTTTAATTCATTCATTCAAAAGACATAAACAATCTCATCAAGCTAAAAAGCTTCTGTAAAGAAAACATACCATCGTCAGGGCCAATAGACCACCATCAGACTGTGAGATAATCTTTGCCAGCTATATCAGGGACAAAGGTCAAATATCTAGAACTTACAAAGAACTCAAAAATTTAAATAATAAAAATCAAACAGCCATCTCACAAAATGGGGAACTGAACTCAACAGGGACTTCATAGAGGAGGAAACACAAATGGCCAAATCTCATTTAGGAGAGTGTTCATCATTCTTAATCATCAGGGAAATGCAAATAAAAACAACAATGAGATTCCACCTTACTCCAGTCAGAATGGCAATCATTAAAAAATTCCACCAACAATAGATGTTGGTGAAGTAGCAGGGAAAAAAAGAACCCTCATTCACTGCTGGTGGGATTGCAAACTTGTACATACAACCACCATGGAAAGTAGTGTGGAGTCTCCTGAAAGAGATGCATATAGAGACACCCATGCACCCAGCTATCCTTCTACTGGGCATCTACCCCTTCCTCACTTCAGCACAAAGGCATTTGCTTAAACATAGCGTTTAAGCAGCTTTATTCATAAAAGCTAAGAATTGGGATCAACCCAAATGCCCATTACTGGAGAAATGGATATCAAAGTTGTGGTATAATATATACACTATGAAATTCTACTTAGCAGTAAGGAAAATGACATAACAAATTTTTTTAAGTGGATGGACTTGGAAGAGATCATACTTAGTGAACTCACACAAGACTAGAGAGATAAATGCTGCATATTTTTTGTCATCTGCAGTTCCTAACCAGGTCAAGCTTGAATAGTAAGCAAACCTGACAGGTGAATGGAGAGACTGACAAAGTGAATGGAAGGAATTTGAGGGGATGGAGGGAATTGGAAGGTGGAGGAGATATATACTAATCTAAGCCAATAATGAATCAATACCTTAGACTCCTTAGATTCATACAGTAAGCTCTTGAGGAAGTTGTGGGTGTTGTTTGGTAAGATGAACCCTGATTAGGGCGGGAGGAAGACTAACTCCAAGACAAGTGGCTCTGGCCTATAACTCCTTGTCCCAGTAACTGGTTACTTCCTACACTGAGCTGTTGATTGAAAAGACTTATGAGGTCCCCCAAACAAGTCAAAGCTCTTGAATACTCACCCCAGGCAAAAGGTAAGACCCTATTGCTGAAGATACCACAGACTGCAGTCACACAACACTGAGAGACCCTACCAGATCCACAATGGTAACCAGCTCCCAGATGGTAGCCTGTGTAGTGCTGGAAGGTATTACATGAGCTGTCAGAGGAAGTTGGACAATGATATTCGGAGAGAAAGCAGAGGGTCATTGATATACAATACCAACCAATGTTACAAGAAAACTGAGGACATTGCTATATAGCAGAGAACAGCAAGCCAAGAAGTGCTCATCTGTGTAATACTGACACTAAGGTGAGTAATTAACAACGTTCCGATTGGCTAAAAGATCTGTTCAGTGGTAAGGAACCCTTAGCTGGACCTGGGATCCATGGAAAGCACTTCTGGAGACCAAGAACCTGAGCTCCAAGGGGAAACTCCCACTAACCAGGGATCTAAGGAGAGGCTACACCAATTAGAATCTTGCCAAATTAACAATGTGTGTCTTATTTAACCTACACTCACTCTCCTGTGGAGATTCTGTTTTTATTTTTCAGAAGGAAGCAAGAACCATGGACAACCCAATTCCACCAACAGGACATGGGATGATGGCTGACATCCAGGCAGGAGATGAACCACTCCTAACCTATCACGTAGGGCCCAAATGAAACCTCTGAGGAAGTGGTGTGATGAGCAAGAGACCTACCTCCACAGCATGTCTGATAACCTATGAAAGGGTAATGGAAACAGACACTGAGGATACCCAACACAATCCAAAGCAGAAATCCAGAGACTCTTAAGAACTCAACAGTAAATTAGACTTAAAACTCATGCACCATGACTTGGGGAACTTTGCAGAAGAAAGGGTGCAAAGATTGTAAGAGCCATGGTTGGGGAGAATATCCAGAGACACTGCCCCCCTTAATAACAATACAAAGAAAACAAACTGGCTACTTCTTGTACAATTCATAACCCCCCATCCCATGGATTGGTCCAGCAATCCCACTAAGGAAGACCCCCGCAGGTTGGGGTCAGGGAAGAGGAACATGGGGGTACCATCACAAGACTTGCTCATACAATGTATCTAATTATTAACAATAAATAAGTTTTAGCAAATCTAATTAAGCAAAAACTCCAAAGAGAGAATGGTGAGGGCTGTCCCAAGTCAGGGAGTAGCTCAATGGATTGGTTCTATGTTGTGATTAAAAGAAGATTCTATGAATATTTGTAAGGTGGTGGCATATTCATGGGATGGCCCTTTTCCCCTTTCAAATCATGGCATAGCCAATCTTCTCATTTACAGTGTGTTTCCATGATCCTCACAAAAGACATTATAATATCTGGATCTCTACAGGATGCAGACTCTTCCTAGGTACACCTAAGTGGAAGCTTAATCCTCATTTTGAAGTATTAAGAAGGTAAAGAGGTTGGGCATATAAGTGCATTGACAGAGTGTTTGCCTGGCCTGCAGAAAGCTCTGAATCCTACTCCTGGTACCACAGAAGTCAGGCATGGTTGTATATGCCTGTAATCACAGCACTCAAAAGGTGGAGATAGGGGGAGGGGAGTGGAAGGACCGACCAGGAGATGCTTGAGCTAGGATACTCAGTCTCTCTGGATATCTCTGTTGTCCCAGGACTCTTCAGAGAGCCCCCACCAGGAAGAGCCTTAACAAGTAGGGAAACCTGATCTTTAATTCTATGCCCTTCAAGTCTGTGTGGAATAAATCTTTATTTCCTATGAATTACTCAGCCTGTGGCATTTGTTTATGACAAAAGGACATAGACCCAAACCTCTAAGATTTCCTGTCATGGCCTTCAAATGCCCAAATGGACCAAGATCCCCTCAAGACTCTGTCTGACCCCCCCAGAACCTCAATAAAATGCCATTTTGTTCTGCCTCATATAGAGTTGTGAGTTTCTGCATAATTGCCAAATAAAACTCCTGGAAGATTCAAAAGTGGTCAAATGAATACCTGAAAATAAATGTCTTAAGTAATTGAAGCATTAATCCAATCTGTATGCATCAGCCAGCGCCTAGATACTAATTAAAGATAAGGTTGAAATTCTGCAAAGCAAATGACTTCTCAGCCCCAGAGGGAGTGCACCACCTCATCCTCCCATCTTTGAGCTGAGGCTGGGTGCAGCCAGGAAGGCTGCCGGCCTTCAGATGCCAGCTCTGCTCTTTCTGCCAAGCCTCCTCACTGTTGGTCAGTTCCCTAACCAGCGAAACTCAGCTTGACGGGCACTGGTTCAGCACCCCTAGCCCAGAAGGACAAAATTATAGGAGCCAGAGCTACTCCCTGTCCTTGGCTCTGCTTGGGTGCTTGGCTTTGGGTAGGGGGTTGAAAACCCTTGTATAATCACATTCTCTCTCCAGGGTCTTGAATCTGAGGAGGTCTTTGTCTTGTGGATCAACAGTTACTGATATTATCCACATAACCCAGTAGAGAACTTTGCATGAGTGGTGAAGAGATGTCTCAGTGGTCAAAGATGCTTGGAACCCCAGCACCCATGCAAAGCTAAATACAAAGCAGCAAACACACCCCAATATGCTTAGAGCAATGGAAAGTGGAAACAGGAGAATCCTCAAACTCACAGACCACTGGCCTGGTCTTGCCAGTGGCAAAATCAGCATAAGAAACTTTGGCTCAAACAAAATAGGAGGAGAGTACAACATCTTGGGATTTTTTTCTGACCTACACACACACACACACACACACACACACACACTGTGGCACACACATTTAAAATTTTTTTATAAAAAATTGCATGATAATTTTAACATTACCTTTTTGAATTAGACTTCCCCTATTCAATGATTTTTAGCTGATGTATAACTGGTTCATGAATATTAAGATTCAAGAGTGAAGGTTGCAAATCCTGTGAAGATAAGTATGAGTGGTTGTAGCTGAAGTTTGAGACAGCCAAGCTAAGAAAATACAAGGGACAGGGCCTGGGAAAAACATCAAAGCCAGGCTCTAGCTGTCTCTGAACCAATCCCACAGATCTCTTACCAGAGGAACATGTGCTGGGCACCATTGCCCTTTCCCCTGGTAACCTTAACTTTAGGGTTACTTATATCCATATCCATATTCCTGCTTTGAGTTCATAAAATTGTAACAAACTGAATTATGGGTAAAGACAGCTTCTAAGGAAACATCTGCCTATTCTAGGAAGAAGTCCATCTCAGACCTCCTCATATGTGGATACATGGAGAAGAAATGATAGAGCAACACTTCTAAGCCCATACACTAGAGGCAAGCCTGCCCATTGCTCTCCCAACTTGGTGAGCTCACAGTCTGAAGGTGGACTTTCCCTTTTATGTTCTTACTTGCTAAAAATAAACTTTGATCTGGATGTGGTAGCACATGTCTTTAATCCCAGCACTCAGGAAGCTGAGGTAGGAGTATCGCTGTGAGTTTGAGGCCAGCCTGAGACTATGTATAGTGAATTCCAGGTCAGCATAAGCTAGAGAGAGATCTTACCTTGATAAAAATTACATCAACAGACTTTGACTGCTTTCTCTATCTGAGCCCCATATGAATTCTACTTCCCCAGGAGCACAAGAAACAGAGACTACTTCTGTGAGTGGGAAAAGAAGGAATTCAAAACGAGGGATCTCTTAGTATGATGAACACACCTTCATGGGAAAATTGTGTAGGAAATTCCCATCTCTTTAAAGATCTCTAAAGGTCTATACACCCAAAATATCAACTCATCATCCAGGATGTCCAAGAGCCTTTTTGGCATTATTGCTTTCAGTGATGCCTGAAAGGTTCTAATGGCTTTACAGTCCACTGAGCAAATGCTTGGTTTTCTTCTGGGTGTCCCCAAAGTGAAGCAAAGCCCTGTACTTTCTACTCTTTGGGAATGATAAGTCAGACACAACCAGCCCATGCCTTCTCAACATACCTGGCAAATATGAAGAACAGACAAAGCCCACAGCCAGGGAGAAGCTCTGAAGAAAGGGTCCACAGAAGTGAGGTGGAAGAGACAAAGCTGTCCTCGCTGCCCTAGTCTTGTCAGCTGGTGTACTGGTGGAGATGTGAGGGAAGTGATCTATATATGGGGGCTTTAAGCCCTTTCATGTACTCTGATCCCAACCCAAGCCAACTTTCCACTAGAAAGTCCAAACACTCAAGGCTCATATCCATAGCTGAGTCTTTTTGGTCTCCACATTTGACTAGTATTAAGTAAGTCAAGAACACAGTCTTTCGGGTCCTATCACTACTTCTGTTTTATCCAAAGTCTGGACCCACCTGATTGTTTTCATTTGTTCCCTGGACACTTTTTAGGAACTTCAAGAATAGGTACAAGAGGGCTGGAGTGATGGCTCAGCAGTTAAGATGCTTGTCTGCAAAACCCAGTGACCCAAGTTCAATTCCCCAGTACCCATGCAAAGCCAGATGCATAAAGTGGCACGTGCATCTGGAGTTTGTTTGCAGTGGCTGGAGATCTTGGCATGCCCATTCTCTGTCTGTCTGTCTCTCCCTCCCTACCCCTATCTCTTTCTTTCTCTCTGTCTTCCTCTGCTTGCAAATAAATAAATAAAAATATTTTAATAAAACAAAACAAAAAAGAGGCACTAGAGGAAATTCATTCCACCCAGCATATTTGAAGTCTACTGATGAAAGCAGTTAGAGATAGTTTGAATAAGCCACAGAAATAGAAACCTGGCTCTCATCAGATGGCACAATGGTCCTCATCGTGGTCTAAGGATGAGACCCACTGGGAGCTTTTAAAAACAGGAACATGAGTTTCATTCCCAGAGACCCTGATTTAATTGAGCTGTGGTTTGCTTTGGCCATTAGGCTGTTTTTAAGGCTTCTCAGGTAATATGTTCCTAACCAAGGCTGAGGACTATCGAGGCAACGGGACCCTGGAGAAACAGAAGTAGAAGCCACAGGAGAGAAGAAGAGAATTAAAATAAAACTTGTAGCGAGGAGATATTTATATTGGGATGAAAATGAGAGGAAGGGGACTGGGAAGGAGACAGGAAGAGATGTTCCAGGGGGCAGGAGGAGAAGGGACTGGGAAAGAGGGAGATCACACAGATGGTTGGGGGACAGAGGAGGGAGAAGCCTATGAGAGCAAGAAAATAACAGCATAGATCCAGATGGCAGGGAAGGAAAGGAGAGTGATATTTACTGAGGGGCTGCTCTATGCCAAGCCAGTGCACTGGGAGCTTCAGGGAACAGGGAGGCACAGAAGGGACAAGGAAGTGCTGTCATTTGAACC
>PVHP010051096.1:0-11576 GCA_004024765.1 Zapus hudsonius | reverse complement strand
ATATGGAACCCCACAGAGAATGATTGGATGTACAAGGGACCCACAGCCATAGACATTCAATCAATAAAAGATAAGCCAGTGTGACAGAAACCAACGAATCTCGACACAAAAACCCCTAAGCTCACAACACCAAAGCAGCCTCAATACTCACCCACCACGACTCAGGGAACTGAGCGGAAGAGGGGGTGGAAAGATTGTGAGAGCCGTGGTGGGGGAGAATAGCAGAGACCTGGCAACCCTCAGTAACTACACACTTGAGACATGAGAGCCCGGCTGAAGAATGAGCTATTCATGGTCCCCTACTACAAAGACTGATCCAGAAGGCCCACGGAGGAGGATATCCAGCTGACTGGGGATGGGGGAGGGGAGCAATGGGAAATTGGGGATAACAACTCATGGTTGGCCCACTAAACAATGTAACTCATTAGGAACAATAAAAAAATATATATATTAATAATGAAAATAACACACATGTCACGTTCTAAGACTAGGCCACACTTCTGCATTTTATTGTCTGGGCAAGCTCCTCTTTATGTCTGAGAACAAGGCCCCAGTACCTCTCCATTTTCAGGTAGGAAAGTTGACACATGATGGAATACTAAATTGCCTTAGATGGTACAAGTCAAAAGTGCTAGATTTGAGATTCCAATCCAAATTTATCTACTTCTTCAACTTCGAGTTTTGACCATCATATATGCTGTCTCCCATACACAAATAGCAAATAAAATTTCCCAATCTGGGAACTTTTACATGTGTAAGAGTATATATTTCATATGCAAGACCACATGTCACACAAAGACGACTACATATCACATATCTAAGACCACATGTCACAAAAGTAAGGACCACCTGTCACATATGTATACCACATATCACATATGTAAGAATACATATTGCATCCATAAAAGCACACGTCACATATGTAACACCAAATGCCACAAATGCTTCTATGCTTTCCAACACCATGATTGTTTTTTAGAGGCATGGCACCCCTCAGTAACAACACACTTAGGCCAGGAGAACCAGACTGAATACTAGGCTATCCAGGGTTCCCTGCCACAAGGACTGATCCAGATGGCCCACAGAGGAGGATATCCAGCTGACTGGGATGGGGATGGAGGGCATTGGGGATAACAACTCATTGTTGGCCCACTAAATAATGTAACTCATTATGGACAATACAAATTTTTTTAAATAAATAAATAAATAAATAAATTTCTATTGAGAAACATTTTACAGGACTACTTCTTTCACTTAAACTTTATGAATGTGGACCCTTTTTTAAAAATTAGACATGAAAATTTGAACTGCCTGGTGATCAGCTTATACCTACACCAGGACACATGAATTTTCAATGACAGCAGAGTCTTCTGGAACAGCTAAGCACAACGCAGGGGAACAGCTGTGAGGGATTTTGAACCTAAGCTGGTAATCAATGGAGCAATTATTAAGCAAATCATAATTTAAAGTTATGTATCCTTGAATTAAATATTCTTCAATCGATCACTAAAGATTATTCCCAGAAATTGAATCCTATCTCCTAATTACATGGTTTTTTTGATGTCTGAATGAGACTTCCTAAAAACATAGATTGTAGTTTTGTCTAACAGCTACCCAGAAATTTCAGTTCTTTTTCTAAAGCTTATTATTTCCTTTGAACTTAATATATAGAGCTGGGCGTGAGACATACCAATAATTTGAGACTGGATTTGAAGTCCAGCCATCAGGTTAAGAAAGGACAACAAAGCCTGATTGTAAAAAAGTTCCTGACATTTCTGAGAAGAATATAAGCTTTCCTCCTCCAAATCTATACCATAAAAATGATATGACATCCAAATGAGCTAAAAGTTTAGCCCTGGGTATGAGGTTCAATAGGACTCAGATCCAGGCTCAGGGGATAAGGTGTGGAATACAGATAATTGCTGATCTATAATCAAGGCTTCGTTAGGCATCCTAAACAATTAATCAGCTGTGAAGTGCTTAGGTGTTTGTGCCCAGAACAAATATTCCTGACAGTCTTGTCTTCAAAGAGAATGAAACTTTCTGAGAAGTCAACTTGCTAAAGGCAAACATCCTGAGACTGGAACTATGGTGGCCTAGCCCAAACTTTTATTATCTCCTCTGCATATGTGAAGAGGCTGAGTCATGAGATGGGAAAGGAAAGGCCTGAGCTCAGGGGCCCATGGGTGGCTGAGGGTGGTCTGATCACAGAGGACAGCACATTATCTCCACACAACATGTGCCACATCTCACAGCCTCCTGCTTTTCATCATACTGATGAAAAAATGTAGAAAATAAGCAAACAGAATGGAAAAAATTCTAAGAATGGAATTCTAATTTCGGATGGAAATAAGTTATGAGAAAATGGAGCAATGGTAATAATAGCTGATGGCTCTGAACACATGATATGGGCCAAGTATAATGTTGAAAGCTTCACAGGCACTTCCTTGTTTAACCTTCATAAATGTGTGCAATAGGAGCATAGATCTACATTACAAATAACAGGACTGTTCTTAGATTAGTGATCTTCCCCTGGTTACAACAACCAGTATGTAATGGGACCAAAGTTTCAGCCCAGGAACACTGAGTCCAGACTTTCTGTTTTTAATCACTAGGCAATATTGCACCATCTTCCTGACCCAGACAGTTACCAAACACTACAGATAAATTTACCTTGCCTATCCCATTCGTAAGTCAGTCTAAATTTTATTAAGGGTCATCCTAAAGACAAACCTATGAAATTTACTTGATTGTCAAGGTACTTTGGCACAAAATTGTGATATCTCCCATTTCCTACGCCTATATGTCTTTCTTTTATAAGGAATGCAAACCTTAGATTACCCACTTCTGGGGTAGTACTATTCCTCCAAAGAGCCAGATGAACTGAAAGGAGAAAAACTATTTGAAAGAAAGATGTTCGTAGGTTTTTGTTTGTATTAATCCTGTTGAAAAGCCCTTTTCATTATCTGGAAAATTTAACTCTTTTTTAAATACAAGTGCCTATAATAGGTTTTGCATAAAGCAGAGCCCTCTAAATAGTTTTATCCATTCACATCATAAAATGTCTCAGTACCTGTTCTAGTTACTGTGGTGACCAACCAGTAATCAAACTACGGGTTCATGGAGCTCTTGGTCAACTGGGGGCTTGGTTTTAATCAAGATATCAAGAATAAATGTTAGTCATACCTATGGTAGGTTTCTTGATTGAAAGACAGGGATTGCTAGGTTGCATAAATAAGAGGGCCTAAGAAGTACTCATGATAGCAGATAATTTTTTTTCCTCTAAGGAAGAAATGATTAATCTACATCCAGAAAGAAGTAGAAAAAATAATGAAGCAATAGGAAGTATATGGGGGGAAAACATTTAATCTACTTTCAGAATTTGAAATAAATTATACTTTGGAGAAGATAATATGCTAATATTGATTTCAAGACTTGTTTTGAAGAAATTCAACTGAGTTGCATAACACCATGAGTATCAGAGTCAACCCTTACATATTCTTTATTGAGTTCTGTTGCATATGATTTGAAGCTTGTAAAGACCAGCTTCTCCTGCATTTTAACATACAAATATGATAATAAGGGTTTCTTATATGTAATATAATAAAAAATATGTACACAAGTTAATTGCCAAAAAATTCTAAATAAGTCAGTCACGAATAAAAGACCCCGGAAGTAACAGTGAGGAGGCTAGAAGAGAATCTATAATATACTTGTACAGTTTTAATGTGAAAGTATCTGTATTGATGGAAAAAAATTAAATATGACAAATGCTTGAAGCTATGGGATCTTCCTTTTCAGTGATTATTAAAACAATGAATAGTCTCTTTTAGAATTAAAGTGAAAAAGACAAAGTAAGAAGGGAGAGAGAAAATAAGTGAGTGAAGAAGGGATGAAATTGGGGAGAGGGGAGGGAGAAAGATTTAGGGGAAAATAAAAAAATCTAAATTCTTATTCAGAGAAAAGTTAATCCCCTAAATATAATTCTTGTCACTTATAACCTGATTAAAGAATTCAAGGCCTTCAATATATAAAAAAAGAGTTCATCCTTCAGGTTTACACAACAACCACAAAAACAAAAGAAGATGCTTTCAAAGTGTGAGACTTCTTCATGGTGGATGCTGAACTTCTCTGCAGCAGCCCAGAGCATTCAAGTCCATTGTAATGGTAAGACACTACCTCTCTCAGAATGACCTCCAGATTTTGAGAAAGCCACACTTTGTAGAACAGACATGCCATCAAACGGCTGGTAAGAAATTTTTTTATTTGTTTCAAATGGAATCACAATTTTCTACTACTACATAATTCTAGTATACTTTATCTTCATCCCAAGTCATCTTTCACTTGGAACACATGCCTTACAATTTTAGCTTTTAGTTTCCCTGGCAAGAACTTGTCTGTAGTACATGATTTATAATTCCAAAACAAAAGGATAAATGATGGCATTTTTAGAGAAAGTGAACTTTGCAGGGAATATTTTTATGACACAAAGAAGGCTCATACCAATTTGCCAACAGAGGAGGATGTCCAGCTAATTGGGATAGGGAGGAGGGAAATCAGGGAAATGGGGATACCAACACATTATTTGCTCATTCAGTATATATCAATATGGATAATAAAGACATAATTAAAAAAGAAGGCTCATAGACTAGAACAGCAGTTCAAAAAACTACTCACCTTACCTTCCAACCTGTGTATTAGTCACAATAAAGTAGCCTATAATTTAATAGCAAAAAAATCCCCTGAGTTACACTAAAAGTATGTCTCTTCCTGGTGTTACTTTGGAAGCACTTCAAAGCATTTCTTCCTCATGTGGGGATGATTCAGGAATTCCAGCTCTCTTCATCAGAGCCCATTGTTCTCAGCGTTCCTGTGACCACAGTAAATGTGGCCACAAAGGTCCTATGGGGCTGCTCATGCATCACTGTGTACCTCACAAGGATTCACGTGGTCTCTCTCCATCAACCACAAAGAGAAGAGGAGATCAGAAGCACGTGGATTTTCAGTGAAGTCTTACTAACTCAGACAACATTTATCAGATTTCATTATTTGCAAAGAGAATCCACAACGTATCAGACTTCTTGCTTGAATAGTATTCTAACAACTACATATGCATGCAGATTTGAGTAGACAGGAAGCCGTTGGACTCATCCATCTCAGGACTGAGCCCTAAATTCTCTATCCTTAGGAGCTCCTTGGTTTTCACTATTCTGTTACTTGGAAACTTTCTCACTTTTTCCAACCATTCCCCTCCTTTATGTATTATTGTCTAAGAATATTATCCTGATCCAGCTTTTTTGTTCTCCTGTAATGACAAAGCCAAACACAAAAAAACTAGCTAAAATATAGATGGCTTAGAAAGGTGGAAATTGTTAGCCAATACTCCACTGTTTCCCATTATCAGCACAAAGTCTTCAAACCCAATGCTGATTTCATAAGCCGCAGCTTCCTGCTCATTTCTTCTGCAAATAAAGGAAAGGAAAACAAAAAAAAATGTCTAGGGTTTATGAAAGAAGAAAGAGGATATTTCATTTCATGTCAGTGCCCCAGCAAAGATACAAGATGAAGAAGTCATTTTGTGATTGTTTGAACATAAAAGTAGCTTGTCAAAAAAAAAAAAAGTAGTGAGGGAAAACTCAGTTCCACCAACAGGACGTTGAATGATGGCTGGCATACTGGCAGGAGACAAATGACACCTAGCCTTCACACAGAGCCCAAATGAAACTTACAAGAAAGTGATGAGACAAACAGGAGACCAATCACCACAGCAAGTCTGATAACTTATGAAAGGTCAGTGGAGACAGACAAAAAGGATACCCAACACAACCCAGGGCAAAGATCCAGAGATACTTAAGATCTCAACAACAAAGCAGACTCAAAACTCACCCACTATGACTCAGGAAACCGAGTGGAAGAGCCATGTTGGGGGAGAAAAACCAGAGAAATTACCTCCACCAGCAACAATACACAAGAGGGAAAGAAAAAATAACAACAGAAAAACTGGCTACATCTGGTATAGTTCATAATCCCCTAACCTATGGACAGATCCAGTATGTGCACTGAGGAAGTACCCCAGTGGGTAGGGGACAGAGAGGAGGGAAATGAGGACACCTTCACAAGAGTTGCTCATACAATGTGTATACTTATTCATAATAAAGATACAAAAAAATCTCCTGCTCCAAGTGAGGCAGAGAACTGTTAAGGACCAAAGGAGCCAACTTTCTGAGGACACAGATGCCATTGCAAGAGCAGTAATTAGATAGAGCCTGCCACACCCTAGCATGCTAAACAAGACCAGGGGGACACTGGTTTACAATGGAGAGAGGTGAGGGTAACACCAGGAAGGATGGAAATTCTCTAGCTTTACCCCAGTGTATTGCAAGAATAGAGGTACCATAAAACTCGAAAAACAAATTGTTTCATTAAAAAAAAGTTATGGTCTGTTCATAACTAAGAATATTGAACTGTACAAATAGACTTCATTGTTCAGATGCTAACAGTGCTGATGGTGATACCTACCCAAACTTCAGTTACCAAGCTGGTTGCCAAAGTCTCAAGAAAATAAGGCAATTCAGTGAGCTTACATAAAATCTATGAAAATGTGTGAGCCAATGTTTACTAACTAAAACTAGTTAGTAAACTAGATCACAGATAATACTTGACAGGAAATACAAATTTATTAAATGATTTAAATGAAAGAATATAAGCAGGTCCTTTTTAAAGTTAATATGATCTTTGAAGGATGCTTCTTGGTGCTATTTATGTTGATTTCCCTTTTTCTTAAATCTCTCCCTGCCCCATGTCATAACTGAACCATAACTAAACTACAAACACAAAATTATATATTTAACTGCCTATACTTGTTGACTATATTTTTGTGGCACATTTATCCTTTGATTAATTACAAAACATTTTAGCCATAACCAAATATTGTTAAGTGGTAGAATGAAACAATAGACATTCTAGTGAGTAAACTGCACCCTGGCTATTTGGGAAATATGGAAAATTAACAGGGAATGAGAAGACTTCATTGGCATCTTCCCACAGAAAATTTCTTATCAGTAAAGAAAATTACTTCATTTTCTCTGTTGGTGAAAATTGAGAAAAGGGTAAAAGAAATATGTAGCTATTTGGAGAATAATTTAGGCTCCTAATATAAAACTCTAAAAGCAATGAGAAGTGTATGAATTATCTTCTCTTGCTCATTTTTTTTTGGGGGGGGGATTCTCATTAAATGCAGCTTCTAGAATCCATCTTAAAACCACAGAGTACTTCCCTCCCTTTAAACTAAGGGATTTTACTGTCTCATATGAATAATTTTGTTACAACATATTTAGTAGGGCAAATAAAATGTAGCTCCTGCTATCATTTGGTGAAGTGACTGTATACTTGAATGAGAAAACATTTTCTGCAATTTGAATTGCTTGCAGCCAATTAGTTATTTATCATCTGGGCACATGCTATGCATATGGAATCTTCTCCTGAGCAGCTACTCACTAGGATCATTAATGTATGTGCCAAATTTCAACATTGAAACAAAAAAGATTTTTAAAATAAAAAGGTAATAATTAAGCCAAAAATAAGATGAACTTATTCTATCTAAACCAGTAAAATACAGATTTTATTACCAGTAGCATGATTCTTCTATTGATTTTTTCAAATTCTAAGATAAATATAAACTTTTATGACAGAAAATGTCATCATCCTACAAAGTTGTATAGTGAAATGATAGATAACTGTAATTATTTTTATTGTCTAAAAAGCGTTACATTATATTTTAAATATATATTTATTGTCCATAATGACTTACATTATTTAGTGGGCAAACCATGTGTTGTTATCCCGACTTCCCCAATTCCCCCCCTACCCATCCCTGATCAGTTGTATATCATCCTTCGTGGGCTGTCTGTATTAGTCCTTGTGGCAAGGGATCCTGTATATCTTAGTACTCATCCCGGTCTTACTGGCCCAAGTGTGTTGTTACTGATGGGTACCATGCCTCCGGACAGTCTCCCCCACCACGGCTCTCACAATCTTTCCGTACCCTCTTCCACTCAATTCCCTGAGTCGTGGTGGGTGAGTAATAAGGCTGCTTTAATGTTGCGAGCTTAGAGGTCCTTGTGTCGAAAATCCTTGGTTTCTGTCTCAATGGCCTATCCTGTGTTGATTGAATGACTGTGGTTATAGGTCCCTTGTTCATCATTCATTGTCTGCTAAGTTCCCTATGGATCCTCCCTGATATGACTGTGGTGGCTCCTCTCTTGTCAGGATCTCATCCATCGGCCTACAGTTGGTTGGTAGGGTTAGATGGGCCACAGCTCTCTCGTTGTATCCTGAAAAACACAAACACATTTGGCTTATCCTGAGTTGGTTGAATGGCTGTGGCTATGGGTCCCTTGTTCATCCCGTCCTTCTCTGCAGGGTTCCATATGGATCCTCCACAATATGACTGTGGTGGCTCATCTCTTGCCATGGTCTCAACTTTTGGCCTGCTGTCGGGTGGTAGGGTTATATGGGCCACAGCTCACTCGCTATATCCTGAAAAATACAAATATAATCTCCATTGGAGAGTTAGAACAGTATAGGTTAACAAATATAGACCATTCTGGATTGCCTAGTTTCTATTTTTAGTAGCCTCCCTGTCAGACATTCGCATAGTGCATCTTTTCTTGGGAGCCAAAGAGTATGGGATCCGGTGCATCCTGCCCTAAATCCCCTTTTCCAATCAAAGGTTCCCCCTCACTGAGTGGAATATTTGGCCAAATTTAATGGCTGTTGATTGACTCCCCCAGGCCCAGGTTCCTTCATTGCACATTTGCTCCTTTCTTGGTTTGCTGTTCTCTCCCAGTAGGAACTGTATTCAGCCTATTCATGGCCGCAGACCATGTTTCATGCCAATGGTCTGTTCACTCCAGCCATCGCCAACCAGCTTCCCATGGCAGCTTGTGCATTGCCCCCCAGCCCTTCACCAACTGCCATCTGGGGGCTGGCCACCATTCCAGAGCTTGCTGGGACTCTGGATGAAGATCCACGGCACTCCGTGGTTTCTTCAGCAACAGGATTTCATCTCAGGCCTGGGGAGGGTGTTCAAGATCCTTGACAGAATTCTATCTTGTTTTTGGAACCTCATGGGTCACTTTGGTCAACAGCTTGATTGAGGGAAGGGACCGGTGACTGGGACCGGGGGCTTTCAGACTGCTCAATTATTCACAGACTTAGACATTCTCCCCTGCTACTCATGACCCCTCTTGCCAGTTGACGCCCACTATTTACTCTTTAGGTTACAGTATGCTCATGAGGATTTTATGTTTTTGAACCTAATTTGGATTGGCCTCCTGCTTAAGCCATTCCCCTCCCCCCTTCCCTTACCCCTCATTCCTAACATCTCACTTCTTTCTAAAAGTCTGCATAAAGAAAACATTTATCCTGATTAAGATCTGCAAATGAGGGAGAGTATGCGGCGTTCAAATCTGTTTTTTTGAGTGTTCGCTTAGTAAGATCTGCTCAAAGTCAGACCATTTTTTTTTCTAAATTTCGATGTGTCATTTTTCCTTTCAGCTGAGTAAAGTTCCATCATATAAATATACCACAGTTTCGCTGTCCATTCCTCCATGGATGGGCATTTGGATTGATTCCAGTTCTTGGCTATTATGAATTGAGCTGCTATAAATATAGTTGTACAAAATTTCCTGCATCGAGATGAGGCATCCTGTGGGTAGATGCCTAATAGAGGGATAGCTGGGTCCATTGGAAGGTCTATGTACATTCTGTTCAGAAGTCTCCACACTGCTTTCCATAGCGGTTGAACAAGTTTGCAATCCCACCAGCAGTGAATGAGGGTTTATTTTTCCCCGCATCCTCGCCAGCAATGATTGTTGTTGGTTTTCTTTATGATTGCCATTCTGACAGGGAGGAGATGGTATCTGATTGTGGTTTTGATTTGCATTTCCCTGATGTTAAGGATGCTGAGCACTTTCTTAAATGAGTCAAGGCCATTTGTGTTTCCTCCTCTGTGAATTCTCTTTTGAGATCAGTGCCCCATTTTGTGAGGGGGCATTTTGGGTTTTTGTTAATAATTTTTTTGAGTTCTCTGTAGGTTTTTGAAATTAGGCCTCTGTCAAAGTTGTGGCTGGCGAAAATCATTTCCCAATTTGAAGGGGATCTATTGGTTCTGAGTGTGGTTTGTTTGTCTGTACAAAAGCTTCTGAGCCTGAGCAGGTCCCATTGGTTAAGTGTCTGTCGTATTTCCTGAGCTGCTGGAGATTTGCTCAGAAAATTTTTTCCCACTCCTATTTCATGCAGAATTCCTCCTATTTTTTCTTCCAGGGTATTCAGGATTACCGGGTTTATATTAAGATCTCAGATCCATTTGGAGTTGATTTTTGTGCACAGTGAAAGGAGTGGTTCTAATTTCATTTTTTACATATGTTTATCCAATTACTCCAGCACCATTTGTTGAAGATGCTATCTTTGGCCCAGCGTACATTGTTGGCCCCCTTGTCAAAGACCAGATAACTGAAGTTACTTCCATTTAAAACTGGGTCTTCAATTCTGTTACATTGATCTGTCTTTCTGTTTTTATGCCAGTACCATGCTGTTTTCATTACTATGGCTTTGTACTATGTTTTGAAGTCAGGCATGGTGATGCCTCCTGAGTAGGATTTGTTATTTAGAATGGTTTTGGCTATCCGGGTCTTTTGCCTTTCCAAATAAATTTAGAGATTATTTTTTCTATGTCTGTGAAGAAAGAGGTTGGGATTTTTATCGGCATAGTGTTGAATCTGTAAATCGCTTTTGGTAGGATTGGAATTTTTACTATATTGATTCTCCCTATCCATGAGCATGCAATATCTTTCCATCTTCTCACATCCTCCTTTATTTCCTTCTTAAGTGTTTCAATATTTTCCTTATATAAATCCTTTACAACCTTGGTTAGTGATATTCCAAGGTATTTGATTTTTTTAGAGACTATAGAAAATGGGACAGACTCTCTGATTTCTTTTTCTGTCTGCTTGCCTTCTGCGTATAGAAAGGCTACTGATTTTTGTGTGTTAATTTTGTATCCTGCCACATTGCTGAAGGCATTAATCATCTTCAAGAGGTTACTGATACTATTCTTTGGGTCTGATATATAAAGGATCATGTCATCTGCAAAGAGGGATAGTTTAGTTTCTTCCTTTCCAATTTGTATTTCTTTTATGTACTTCTCTTGTCTTATCGATTGAGCTAGATCTTCAAGCACTATGTTAAAGAGCAGTGTTGAGAGTAGGCAGCCTTGTCTTGTTCCTGAATTGAGTGGGAACTCCTTGAGTTGTTCCCCATTGAGAATGATTTGTGCTTTAGGACATTTGTAAATTGACTTTATTAAATTGAGAAATAGCTCATCTTTTGAGAGCATTGAACATGAAGTGGTGTTGAATTTTGTCAAAAGCCTTCTCCACATCTATTGAGATAACCATGTGGTTTTTGTGTTTGAGCCGATTAACGTGATGTATCACATTTATCGACCTGCATATGTTGAACCATCCCTGCATCTCTGGGATAAAGCCAACTTGGTCAGGGTGGATAATATTTTT
>PVHP010051095.1:0-11576 GCA_004024765.1 Zapus hudsonius | reverse complement strand
ACACACACACACACACACACACACACACACACACACATATATGCTCAAAAGAAACTTGCCTTTAACATTACAGACTTTTCCAGAATCTTTTTTTTGTTGTTGTTGTTCTACTTTTCCAGATTCTTAGCACTTGCTCATACACAGTTTATACTCGGGCCTTATTGGCTTTTTTGTCTACTCTTGCTTTCTCTAAGCCTTGATGACCAGTCTGCCTTACTCTTGGGGCCCAACTCACTACTATTCTTTTCCCCAGCTGTGAATGTTAGTTTCTTCGGGGCACATCTGGGAAGCAGCTCACTATAATTTGGTTGTGCTTTGGAATATCTATTAGTTAGCTATTTTTCTATAACCATCCTAAACATCCATGGCTTAAGACAAATGCTATTTCTTGCAATTCTGTGCATTGGTGGGGCAGTTTCTCAGCTGATTTCTCCTAGGTGTGTGTATGTGTGTCTCCTGTCAAATAAATATTTTTTTAAAGCTGCATTAATAGAGAACCAACCCATCCCCCCCAAAAGAATCGTGTATTTTTATTTATTTATTTATTTATTTATTTGGTTTTTCGAGGTAGGGTCTCACTCTAGCCCAGGCTGACCTGGAATTCACTATGTAGTGTCAGGGTGGCCTTGAACTCATGAAGATCCTCCTACGTCTGCCTCCCGAGTGCTGGGATTAAAGGCGTGCACCACCACACCCAGCATGTATTTTTATTTTTGAAAACTGAAGTCCAACAGCAATTGGTGCTAAAGAGCTGTACTCTTGGCATTCAGACAAACCTTATGTTTATGTTTCAGTCAGAGAAGTCTGGCAGAGATCACAGAGCTCATCCATACTGCTCTCCTTGTACATCGTGGGATAGTGGATATAAGTGCATTGCAGTCCTCTGATGGACCACTGAAAGACATGCAGTTTGGAAATAAAATCGCTATCCTGAGTGGAGACTTTCTTCTAGCAAATGCCTGCAATGGACTAGCTCTTCTCCAGAACAACAAGGTAAAAACCTCCGAAATGTGGCTGTCCTGCTGCCCAACTTCCTCTATAGGTGCTCAGTAAGACTTGTGTGGTTGTGATGGTGGAGTGTCAACACCAGGTGGAAGTGAGTATGTGAGAAAGCAGTTTTGAGAAGTAGCTGTGGAGGTACAAGACTGTGAACCCAGGACTCTGGAGGTGGAGGTGGAGAAGGAGAAGCATGAGCTCAAGGCCAGCCTGGGTCACAGAGCTAGGGTGTGACTCTGTCCAGAGAGAGAAGAGGCAGAGGCTTGGCTTACAGCTTAGTGGTAGAGTTCTGACCTAGAATGTATAAGGCCCTAGGTTTGATCCTTGGTGCTCATATAATAATATGTGCTGGGAAAAATTAGACAAGGTAAAAACAAAAACCTTATACATACTAACAAGTTCTTACCTATGCTACAACAAAAAAAATCCCCATAAGAAACAGCAAAGGGATGAACGATGGCTCAGGGGTTAAGGCACTTGCTTGCAAAGTCTCATGTCCTGGGTTCAATTCCCCAGTACCCACATAAGCCAGATGCACAAAGTGGCACATACATCTGGAGTTTGTTTGCAGTGGCTGGAGGCCCTGGCGTGTGTCTCCATTCCTCCCCTTCCCTCTCTCTCTCCTTGCGAGTAAATAAATAAAATATTTTTTTAAAAAAAGAAACAGTAAAGAAAACTACGGGTTGGGGGGTTGGGGGTGCGGCTGTGGGTGAGATATTGCTGTGCAAGCATGAGGGCCTGAACCAGATCATCAAAGCCCAGTAAATGTAAATTCTGGCCATGCTGGCACAGGCCTTCAGTCACAGCATGGCAGACAGAGTAGTTCATCTAGCCAAATAGTTGAAAGACCCTTTTCCTGTGTTCTCATGACAAACAGGAGAGTGATCTCTCCATATGCATGCACACACATGTGCAAGCTCACATGCACACACACAAAGACTACAAGGACGGACATCAAAATATTAACTGGTCCTTTGCCAATAAGATTATTGTAATATTTGTTTATTTGACACCGTCTCATGTAGCCCATGTTGGCCTCAAACTCACCCTATGTAGCTATGGTTAAACTTGAACTCCTGGAGCCTCCCCCTCCCCCTCTCAAGTGCCAGGACTGTAGACATGCATCACCTCGCCCAGGTTATGTGTACTAGGGATCAAACTCAGAGCTTTGTGCATGCCAGGCAAGCACTGTACCGACTGAGTTACCCACAAGCCTTTGTTGTTTTGAACAATGATCTAACTATGTTACCCAGGCTGTCCTCACATTTGTGAGATCCTCCAGCCACACTCTCAAGTGCTGAGGTTACAGGCATGAACCACTGTATCCCTCTGGGAGAGGCTAGAAAGTTTTTGTCTAGGATAACTGAATAGTATTCAAGACTTGTGCTGTAGAGAAAATGCTCATTATTAAGTCCAAAGAGAACAATGGAAATAATCCCTTTTATCACAGACACAATGCAGAACATTTGCCTATAGGACAAAATACACTAAGGTACAAGTATCTGGAACCTGTGAGTTCCTTTCTGGGTCAAGTGGTGAGGAAAGGCTTAGGCACTGCTGCCCTGCAGCTGCCTGGTGAGTCAGTCATGGCCTGTGTGTGGCTGTGAGCGAGCGGCATGAAGCTGCAGTTCAGTGGGAAAGGGAACCGTGTTTAAAGGCTGCAGGTGGGCTGGGAGCGCTGGTCAGTTCTGCTTGTAGAATGTGAAGCCAGCGTGGTTGTCTAACAATATTTACTGTTTCAGTTATTTTTGCAATGAACCCTCTTGGTAGCAGAAAGCCTCAAAAGTCAAATTATATTTTGTTTTTCAATATTTATTTACTATATTTATTTAGGCGCCTCCTTAGCACAGTAGGCAGCGGCATCAGTCTCCTATTTATGTTTTTATTTTGTGAGCCGAGAGAAACAGAGAATGGGGAGGCCAGAGTCTCCAGCCACTGCAAATGAACTCCAGATGCATGCACCACTTTGCGTATCTGGCTTTATGTGTGTAATGGGGAATTGAACCCAGGTCGTTAGGCTTTGCAGGCAAGCACCTTAATAGCTGAGAGCCTTCTCTCCAGCCTATGTTTTGTTTTTCAAAAAGTGCAAAGAAATGTGTAACTTGCTTATAATGGTTGTTGTCACTGTCCACTATAGAGCCCATCACGGTATCACTGACCACATGAACACAAGAGTGAAATCTACTGGAAAAGTGTTAGAATCTAAAGTTACTAGATAAGCTGGGCGTGGTGGCACACGCCTTTAATCCCAGTACTTGGGAGGCAGAGGTAGGAAGATCGCCATGAGTTCAAGGCCACCCTGAGACTACATAGTGAATTCCAGGTCAGCCTGGGCTAGAGTGAGACCCTACCTCGAAAAACATAAATAAATAAATAAATAAATAAATAAATAAATAAATAAATAAATAAAGTTGCTAGATAGAACTAAGTTCACTTCCTATGCAGGCAGCAGGGTCTGGTGGGACTGAGAATACCTGAGCTCAGATCTCTAGAACCACATAAACAGCTGGTCATGTGCATACATGTCTGTACCTGTGTCCTGTGGGGACTGGAGCCCAGAGAATCGCAAGGCTTAACTGACAAGCTCCAGAATCAGTAGGAGACTCCATCTCCAGGAAAAAAAAAAAAAAAACAGCCAGACAAGTGTGATGGAGGGGACACCATACCTAGCTTTTCTCTCCAGCTGCCACAGGTGAGCGTTGTAAGAAGTGAGACAGAAAGACCATGGGACTGGAGCTCACTCAGACAAAAGATTGCCTTTATTCAGCAAGGAGTGAACAGTCATGTACACCTTGGGAGGCTTTTAGGAGGGTATGTAAAGACTTTTGGTGTCATATGGACTTTACAGATAAAGTTTTTCCTAGGTATGAGACAATAGGTGACCATATAAATGTTGATTGGGCTGGGGGTTAGGCTCTTTTCAAAAGGGGCTTATCAGAGATGGGATTTTTCAGATGTGTAAAGCATTCTTTCAGGTACTTTGGGGTCTTATCAGAGATAGGGTCCTTTGTGAAACATTTTCCCAGGCTCTTTGGGGAGTGTACAGGGAGCTGGATTTGTCCCTTCAAGCGTGTGATGCACCCCGTCAGTACATGCACATGCATACAACCACATGTACCATTCACATGCAAAAGACCATTACTAGTTAATTTCAGGATACTCTGCCTGAAGATGATTATTTAACACTTGGAGCTATAGAAGGTTTATGCGCATACCACCCTGTGAAGCAGAACTTCACTTTAAATAATCATCCAAGTTATTTCACTCATTTTCAACTATAAGATTTTATGAGCACAAAAGACTATATGATGAATTCCAGGTCACTCTAGGCTACAGCAAGACCCTACCTCAAAAAAAATATGGGTCGGGGGCTAGAGAGATGGCTCAGCAGTTAAAGGTGCTTGCTTGCAAAGCCTGATGGCCTGGATTTAATTCCCAGGTGCCCACATAAAGCCAAATGCACAAAGTGGTGCATGCTCTTAGAGTTTTTTTTTTCTCATTGTCTCTTTGAACTTATTTTTCACTATTCTGATGAAATCTTACATAATGTTAAAGGTGGTGGGTTATATATGCTATGACGACACAAACGACCACCTGTTTAAACTACTTCTCTTTATGGGAATAACATTTCATAGTTTCCTTCTTCCTAGCTAGCTTGTGTTAGCCCCATAGTCTTTCTTTCACGATGGTTCAAATTCAGTGAAAATGGAGGCTTTTCTGCCCTCAGAATGAAATCAGCCTCCCAGCCTGGGATATCCACTCTCGGCATCCTGGAGTCTAATACCTCCACAGTCTGCTCCATTAGGCACTGGAGTTCAGTAGCTCTACTTGACTTGCAAAGCGAAGAGAGAAAACAACAAAAATCAAAGCAAACCCTTAGTACAGCCAAGCAAGGATCTGCCTGAGCTTTTTGTGAAAAGGGATTGATAGGTACACCCTTCCCCATACCTCCATGGTCTCTGCACTGAGTTTGCACCTTTAGATCTGCATTTTATCAACTTCCTCTGGTAGAAATCCCTTTTAAGGAAATGGCCTTTTCTTTCTTTCTGAGTTTGACAGTTGTGTGTTGAACTTAAGCCTTTATCCTGTGCAGCTCTCATTCATAGCATGGATCTTTTGCACCTTGCTCTTCAAAGGGTCCTTGCAGTTTCTACAGGGTCAGTTCCAAAAGGTGTCTCACTAGCCTGCTTTTGTGAAACACTTGTTACCATGTTCAGGAATCCTTGATTGACCTTCTCTAAATCTAGGCTTTTTCGTAAACCTTTAAAAAAAAAGTTTTAAGCCACTTTGTGCATCTGGTATTACGTGGGTACTGGGGAATCAAACCGAGGTCATTCTGCTTTGCAGGCAAGAACCTTAACTGCTAAGCCATCCCTCCAGCCCATAAGAGTTCTTTTTTTAAAATATTTTATTTATTTAAGAGAGGGGGCGCCAGGCATGGTGGCGCACATCTTTAATCCCAGTACTCCGGAGGCAGAGGTAGGAGGATTGCCGTGAGTTCAAGGCCACCCTGAGACTACGTAGTGAATTCCAGATCAGCCTGGACTAGAGCAAGACCCTACCTCAAAAAACAAAAAAACAAAAAGTTTTTATTTTTTTTTTCAAGTAGGGTGTCATGTCCAGGTGTCCCCCACAAACAAATGAATGTGTTCTGATAGATCGATCCTCAGCTGATGGCAGTTTGGGTTTTACAACCTCGATGAAGCTGTGTTGTCAGGGGCGGGCTTATGGGGTTATAAGCCAGCTTCCCCTTGCCAGTATTTGTCACACCTTCCTGCCGCTGTTTGCAGTGCTGAGGCAGAGGTGATGTCCAGCCCTCTGCTCATGCCATCATTTTCCCTGCCAGGATGGAGTCTCCCCTCGAGTCTGTAAGCCAAATAAACCTATTCCTCCACAAGCCGCTTTTGTTTGGGTTCTTTCTGCGCAGCAACTAGAAAGCTGACCACAACATAGGGTCTCACGTTAGCCCCAGCTGATCTGGAACTCACTCTGTAGTCCCAGGATGGCCTTAAGCTCACAGTGATACTCCTACCTCTGCCTGGTAACCCTCTTTTAATCTTAGTAGATGATGATGAAATCATCTGTACAGTATTTTAAACTGAGGAGTCTAACAGATAACATCAAAGTGCTTGAAAATTAAGAATCCTCTTTGAAAAAGCCCATCTCCTATATTCAGAACCAGTTTCTTTCATTTAAGTGTGTGACAGTGTTTTCATCATGTGATGGTCAGACCTCTCTGCAGAGGCAACCCCCTCCCCTTGAGTGGGAGGTATCTAGTTAGAGCTACAACCTAGGTGCTAAAACTGATTGGTCAAATATGAACCAATCAGCGGTCTCTCTCACTCACCTGGGAAAGAACTTAAATTCACTTTCCTAGAGGAAGTCAGTGTCTTCCTCCATGTGGCAATGGAGTAAAGAGACTGATGATCCAGGCTTCAGTAAGGTAAGGCCTAGCCCCCCCACCTCAGCTAATAGCTGGGGTGGGGGGCAGGCTCCAGACTTTTTCCCTCATGAAACTTTCTTTTTCATGATGGAAGTTCACTGTTATCTTTTCTGTTTATGCTTATTTAGTTAATTAATCTAAGTTCTGTTAAACACTCTAACAAGTGTTCTCCCCACACTGGTGGCTGGAGAATTCTGTAACTTCCCATTCTCTTTTAAATAAAGTCTCCCACTATACCTTATCCTCTGGTGGTCTATAATTTTAATTCTTTAACTTTATAGACAAGAGCTCAGATATTCTTTGAACTTGGGGTGCATTGAGATTTTTATTGGGGGTTATCTTAATTCTAACACTTCCCCACACCCCGTATCATAATCTGTATCAATCAAAGTACCTTTTTTTTTTTTTTTTTTTTTTTTGGTTTTTCGAGGTAGGGTCTCACTCTAGCCCAGGCTGAGCTGGAATTCATTATGTAGTCTCAGGGCAATCCTCCTACCTCTGCCTCCCGAGTGCTGGGATTAAAGGCGTGCGCCACCACACCCCGGCCTTCAAAGTACCTTTTAAAAAATTTTTTTTTTATTTATTTGCAAGCAGAAATAGAAGAGATAGACAGAGAGAATGGGCATGGCAGGGCCTCCAGCCACTGCAAACAAACTCCAGATGCATGTGCCACTGTGCATCTGGCTTTACATAGGTGCTAGGGAATTTTTTTTTTAATAAATAATATTTTTTCCTTCTCTTTTTTTATGTTTTTAAATTTTATTTATTCATTTTCAAGAGAGAGAGAGAGAGAGAGAGAGAGAGCACACCAGGGCCACCACTTTATGGGTCTGGCTTATGTGGGTCCTGGGGAATTGAACCGGGGGCCTTAGGCACTGGAGGCAAGTGCCTTAACCCCTGAGCCATCTCTCCAGCCCGGTACTAGGGAATTGAACCTGGGTTGTCAGGCTTTGCAGACAAGTGCCTTGACCGCTGAGCCATCTCTCCAGCCCCAGAATACCTTTTAAAGGAAACTGATTTATATCTTAGCAGAGGACTTAACTCTATTAAATGAAACTTCATGAAGCTTAAGTTGAGTAAGTATAACATTATCGTTAGAGTTTTGTTTGTGAGATTGGGGGTTTAGGGTGGCAATAAAAGTCTTTGAGCAATACCATTTTCTTATCTCTAAATGTGGTTAATATCTTGGTATAGTTGAATTCTGTTTGCTAATGCTTTAGTTTCCCTTGATAAGAAAGAAAATGTGTCAGCAAAGGCCACATAAATAGATAGCGCAGCAGTGAGGAAGCAGGTAGACTTAATACGGAGTTTCTGCTTCTAATATGTCACTGTTCACAGTGACAGCTTGCTTTTTCTTTGAGAGTATATATTTAACTTGATAATTAAAGTTGGCATGTCTGTGGCAACTGTAATATTTTATAGCTTATTCATTCTATCAGTTTCCCGTTTTCTCTTGCCCCTGGATTCTTACATGAGTTTATATGTGATGTGTTTATCTGTATCTCTTCAGAGGCAAATTATTAGCTGGAGGGTTCTGTAGTCTGATGAAATGCAGAGCTATTTTATAATTGCCAAGCGTAAAATTAGCAAAGTCAATTATTTTTCCTTCAGCTTTTCCCTTAAAATGTTAGGGGCCTTTCAGGCTGTAGGTACTACTTAGATTTTTAGGTATAAAAGCTGGTATTTTCCATCTAACCCTACCAACCGACCGTAGGCAGATAGCTGAGATCCTGGCAAGAGAGGAGCCACCACAGTCATATCGTGGAGGATCCATATGGAACCCCGCAGAGAATGACGGGATGAACAAGGGACCCACAGCTACAGCCATTCAATCAACACAGGATAAGCCAGGGTGACAGAAACCAACGATTTTCGACACAAAGACCCCTAAACTCACAACATTAAAGCAGCCTTAATACTCATCCACCATGACTCAGGGAACTGAGTGGAAGAGGGGGCGGAAAGATTGTGAGAGCCATGGTGGGGGGAGATTATCAGAGGAATGGCACCCCTCAGTAACAACATACTAGGGCCAGGAGAACCTGGCTGAATAATAGGCTAGCCATGGTCCCCTGTCACAAAGACTGATCCAGTCGACCCATGGAGGAGGTTATCCAGCTGATTGGGGATGGGGAGGGGGGCATCAGGAAATTGGGGATAACAACTCATTGTTTGCCCACTAAATAATGTAACTCATTATGGACAATAAAAAAAAAACCTAAAAAGCAAAATAAAAAAAATAACATAAATTTTAGAAAGCTGGTATTTTAATCCTCTGATGATCATCTTCTTACTGTAATATCTGGAGTCACCTCAAGAGTGGGCTTAAAATTTAATGCTTGGCTTAAAATTTCATTCATTTTCCATCATGAGACATTATTTTAACACCTCATTGTGTAGACTTCAGAATGCTTCTTTGAAGCCATGAATTCCTTTTCTCCCTCGACATTGCTGTAGATTGTGTGAATATAGAATACCACTGAATGTTGTAATCATGTAGCCATCCTAGAATCTAAAATCTTAGCATTTGGTCATCAAGCTGTAATCAGACACGCTACATATTGGGCGGAGGATCATAAAATAGAAAAGCACTTTGGAGGCATCAGAGATGATTCAGGGTGTGAAGTACTTGCCACACCAGCCTGCGCTTGATCCCCAGCACCCATGTGAAAAGCCAGGTATGACTACACACCTGCAAACCCCGCTCTGTGGGGACTTGCTGGTCAGTCAGTATGGCTGGAGCAGCAGCTCCACATTCAGAGAGAGCCTAAGGAAGAGCCTCACACTTACATACATGCATGCATGCATGCATACATACATACATACATACATACATACATACATACATACATACTGCATACATGCACAGAAACACAAAAGAAGAACAAAACAAAAACTGGGCATGGTGCCTTACATGGGTAATCCCAGCAGCGCTGGGTAAGCGGAGGCAGTGGAATCCCCAGGGCCTGCTGGTAAGCGCTATAGGTTCAGTAAGAGACCCTGCCTGGAAAATAAGGTGGAGGGCAATTGAGAAAGACGCCAACATCAACCAGTAGCCTCCACGTGTGCACACACACACAAAAACATAGAAGCCAGGTGTGGTGGCGCACACATTAATCCCAGCACTTGGTCACCCTGAGACTAGGTCAACCCGGGCTGGAGGAGACCCTGCCTTGTTTGTTCCCTTGTTTTGTCACTGTGTTTATTTAAGCTGGATTCATATTTAGGGCTAAGCCAAAGTACAAATAAGACTGTGCGTTACTACTAAGTTTCCACACATATGGTGGTGTGCCTACCACGTAAAGAAAATGCACAGTATCTTCTTTGTAGTGATCTTCATCTAGGGGTCCTATTGCTGGGAGTCAGGGAGTCAGCCTGGGTCTTGTCTGTCCCCAAGAGCTCTGGTATGCTGCCGTTCTCTCAGCATTAGTGATTTGTAGTTGTAAGTCTCTGGCAGCAGATGCCCTCCTTACAGAGCTGATGGGTTTCCTTCTGTTAACTGGATTTTCCTAAAGGAATAAATATGTTGTTTATGAGGGAGAAGTTTTGTTTATATAAATATGTTCAATTTATGCATATAAAACCCCTCTATACTATATATATATATATATCTTAATAAAGAAGCTGCTACTGATTTTTGTTTACTTTCTAATTTATATCAAAAGTAAATTCAGCCGGGCGTGGTAGCGTACTCCTTTAATCCCAGCACTCGGGAGGCAGAGGTGGGAGAATCACCATGAGTTCAAGGCCACCTTGAGACTACATGAATTCCAGGTCAGCCTGGACTAGAATGAAGACCCTACCTCGGGAAAAAAAAAATTCTAAGCAATGCTATGTCATATGAGTATTGAGTTTTTCCCTCTCATATGCATTTAAGATAGGCATTTTTGAGGTCTAACTTAGAGAGTACTTGCAGGTCCCCAGCACCCAGGTGGAAAAAAGATCGAAAATAGGCATTATTGTGATAGTGCCTGATTACATCTTTGCTAGCATATTTTATTTAATGCAAAATATTCAGTTAATTGTTTTGGCTTTTTTTGTTTGTTTGGATTTTGGGTGTTGTTGTGGGTTTTGCTTTTTTGGTTTTTTTTTTTTGTTGTTGTTGTTGTTGTTTGTTTTTTGAGGCAGGGTCTTGCTCTACCCTAGGAGAGAGAAAAAGAGAGAGAGAATGGGTACAACCAAGGCATCTTGCCAATGCAAGTAAATTATAGATGCATGTGCCACTTTGTGTATCTGGCTTTGACATGGGTATTACAGACTGGAACCTGGGCCTTTAGGCTTTGCTGGCAAGGGTCTTTAACCACTGAACCATCTCTCCAGCCCCTGGCTTTTTTTTTTTTTTTTTTTTTTGAAACAGGGTTTCATTATATAGCCCTGGCTGGCCAGGTACTTGCTATGGAGATTAGATTAATCTTGTACTTTAATCAATCTTCCTATCTCTACCTCCCAATTGCTGAGATTTTGTTTTGTTTTGACTTCTTTGAAGATAGTGTCTCATTAGCCTCAAACTTGCTGTATCGCTGAGGCTGGCTTGAACTTCTGGTCCTCCTGCTCCGCCTGAATTACAGGCATGTGCCACTAAACCTGGCAAAATTATTGAACTAAGATTTTTTAACCTCTTTAGTTTAACACCCAAGATTAATTTTCTGTTCTACATATAACCCACTCATGTGCAGATCTTCATGAACAGAGCAAATGGCTAAGTATGGAGACATATAGCAATAAAAGAGACTGTCTCAATATCAATTAAATATAAAGTCAAAACAGCATCCTAAGCCGGGCGTGGTGGCGCATGCCTTTAATCCCAGCACTCGGGAGGCAGAGGTAGGAGAATCACCATGAGTTCAAGGCTACCCTGAGACTACATAGTGAATTCCAGTTCAGCCTGGGCTAGAGTGAGACCCTACCTCGAAAAAACAAAAAAGAAAGAAAGAAAGAAAGAAAGAAAGAAAGAAAGAAAGAAAGAAAGAAAGAAAGAAAGAAAGAAAGAAAAACAGGGCTGGAGAGATGGCTCAGCGGTTGAGGCACTTGCCTCCAGTGCCTAAGGCCCTGGGTTCAATTCCCCAGGTCCCACATAAGCCAGACCCACAAGGTGGTGGCCCTGGTGCTCTCTCTCTCTATCTCTCTCTCTCTCTCT
>PVHP010051094.1:0-11575 GCA_004024765.1 Zapus hudsonius | reverse complement strand
CTCCCACCCCCACCCCGCTTACAGACCCTCTCTCCCGGGGCCCCGGCGCGCGGGCTCGCTCGTCCAGTCGTCGCCGTCGGCGGACGCCGAGCCGAGACCCACGAGGAGCCGGGTCAGCCATCTTCGTTCCCCGCGCCCCGGGGCGCCCGGCGGACGGGCACGTACCGTTGGAGCCCCATCTCTCCTTGAGCTTCTTGACCTGCTCCAGGCTCAGCCCCGTGCTCTCGTTGACGCCGAAGTGGCCCAGCACCTCCTCCACCGTCTTTGTGTGCGCGTTCTCCATGGCTGCGGGGGGCCCGGCCTCCTCGCCGCCGCCTCCGGCCTCGGCCTCGGCCTCCGCCTCGCGCCGCCTGCTCGCCGGCTCGCTCGGGCTCGTGCTCCCTCGGGCGCCCCGGCGCGGACAGCGCTCGCTCCCCTCCTCCTCCTCGTCGGCGGCCGCCGCTTCCGCCGGACCGGCGCTGAATCACCCGCGCCCCCTCCCCCAGACAACTGACCCCGGCCGGCGCCTCCCGGTCGTCAGAAGCGGGGGTCCTCCGCGCTCAAGCGCAGGCCGCGGCCGCCGGGCCCCCTCCCCGCTCCGCCGAGGTGATTCACGGCCCCGCCCGGGCCGGAGGAGGAGGAGGAGGAGGGGGACGCCCGCCGCCGACCCCCTCGGGGCGGAACCGAGCTACTCAGAAACGAGGCGGCGGGGAACTGCGCGGCGCGCCCGCCCGCCCGCCCGGACCCCTCGGCTTCGCACGCGCCCTGACAGCGGCGGAGCGGAGCGGAGAGCGCGGAGGCGGCGTCGGGGACGGCTCCGCGGCGGCTGCTCTAATAGCATTTATCGGCCGCTGCCTCCCCTCTCGCCGCCGCCGCGGCATGTGGACGCCGCTCATTGGCCGAGAGCGCCCAGCGCGGTGCGGACAGCGTGGCTCCGCCCCCTTCCCTCACCCCCACACCCCCGCCCGTCCGCCCGCCGGCGTCCTCCCGCGCGTGCGCGCCAGAGCCGCAGGCAGGCCCCGCCCCCTCCCCGCACCAGGAACCCGGATCGAGGTCGCGCGTGCCGCGTCGCGCCCGCGCACTCCGTGCTGCGGCCCGGGGTCGGGGGTGCTCTAGGCGTGTTCCCGGGGCTCGTCCACGCTCAGACGCGGGGCACGGGGCTCACGCTGGGCGGTCCGTCTGCGCCCGCCCGCCCGCCCGCGTGGCGGCCGGGGAGGCGTCCCCGGGGCGCGCAGGCGCGCGCGCTCGCGCTCGGGCGGGTGTCCTTGGCTCGCCTCCGCGCCCTCGGCTCTGCACCCCCCATCCATCATTAGTCTCGGGAGCTAAGGGCAGGAATTCCGCAGTTCCCTTCCCACACAGCCCCAATCCTTCATCTGTCGCCTCGGGAACACCGCATCCATCCACGTCTCCAGCGCGCGCACGCGCAGCGCGACACCAGCCTTTCCTCCTCCCCTGCGGGGGCTGCGCCCTGCCCCAGGGAATCCCACTCTGCAGGGAACAAGTCTGCGGAGAAGCCACCGATCGTCCTTGCTCTAGGCTGGTGCTGGAAGGTGCTGGGCTCTGGCTTTAATTTTTGTTAAATTTTTAAAGTTTATTTGCAAGCAAAGAATGGGTGCGCCAGGGCCTCCTACCCCTTCAAATGAACTCCAGATGCATGTGCCACTTTGTGCATCTGGCTTTATGTGGGTACTGGGGAATCGAACCTGGATCGTTAGGCTTTGCAGGCAAACACTAAGCCATCTCTCCAGCCCTTGGCTCTGGCTTTAAAGATGAAAGCTGTTTTATAGATTTCTGCTTCCTTGGCCCCCTGGGAGAAAAAGCCTTTAATCTAAAACCTATTCTAAAACCACAGATAATTTGCTCTGTTGATAAAGTCTGTGTAAACCTATAGCTTAGCAAGATAAAGATAATTTTGCCAATATAAAGCCATACTGAGCTGGGTGTGGTAGCGAATGTTTTGTGACCCCAGCACTTAGGAGGTAGAGGCCGAGGACCAGGAAGGAGTTCAAGGTCATCCTCTGCTACATAGCTGGTTTGAGGCCAGCTTGGGCTACATGAGACTCTGTGTCACACACTAAAAAAGAAAGTAATTTTAAGCAGGGGAAAAGACTTTTGCATTCAATTCATGAACAGTTTCACTTGACAAAGTTTTCAGAAGGAAATCGGCTGCAGAAATGAAGCATTTAGTCTACGTATGTGTTTAGCAACAAGACACTATCCACGTGAGCCAAAGCACAGCAAAGAATCACTTCAGCTTGTCCCACGCAGCTCTGCCTCAGGACTTAAGATAGATCTCTTTGGCAGATCCAAATCACGGTGCATTCACAGGTTGAAAAAAAAAACAAGTATGTCATTTCATTTAATTATTTCCAAGGAGTGGAGGCTGGCATGCAGTTCTGATTGATGCTTGGAAAAGGACCAAGGAAACCCTACACAAAACAAACAGAAATTCTAGTGTATGGCACTGCACTCCCCAGGAGGAGCAAAGGTAGAAACTGGTAAAGTCACAACCTTCACTGAAACATGGTAGAGGTGTGGTCACTAGGGCTTTGCCCTCTGAGGAGCTGTGCATCTTACCCGTTCTGACTCACCTTGTGTTTTTATCACCGACAGAAGCAGGCAGCAGCCTTGGGGAGTTGACTGGATCTCTCTGTGTTCTGTAGTTCTATCTCTCCTTATGGTTATAAGTGCCTCTTACACCATTGAGCTTCTAGAGGGGTTCTTTTTTTAATATATATATTTATTTGCAAGCAGAGAGAGAAGAGAGACAGAGAGAATGGGTGCATCAGGGCCTCCAGCCACTGCAAACGAACTCCAGATGCATGAGCCCCTTTGTGCATCTGGATTTACATGGGTACTGGGGAATTGAACCAGGGCCATCAGGCTTTGCAGGCAAGCGCTGTAACTGCTGAGCCATCTCTCCAGCCCTCTAGAGGGGTTCTTGACTCCACCTTGTGCAGAAAGCTCTCTCTCCCCTTGGATATTCCTTCAGGCCTTTCCAGGCTTCTTCTGGTTTATCGTTCAGATCTAGATTGACAGGTCCCCTCCTCATAGCTGCCTGTGCTATCTAAATCGGATCCCCTCCCAAGGTCACACACTATCACTTTATTCAAGTCCCCCCACACAACACTTATCTTTTTTTTTTTGAGGTAGGGTCTCACTCTAGCCCAGGCTGACATGGAATTCACTATGTAGTCTCAGGGTGGCCTCGAACTCACAGTGATCCTCCTACCTCTGCCTCCTGAGTACTGGGATTAAAGGCATGCGCTACCACGCCCGGTACAACACTTATCTTTAATCTATTTTTGTTTAGCTGTTTACTGCCTGCCTCTGAGTGTCTTCTAGGGCACTCAGATACCAGCACCACAATGTTCTGTCCACCCTGGGTGCCCAGCACAGACCCTGTTATACACTTATATCACTTACGGAACTAGAGCAGTTTGACTGAATTAGAGCCCCCATCCTCCTCAACTGGACCAGCAAGTGGGCCTTGGCAAGTTTTTGTTCAACTCAAGTTCATTGATTTCCATTTGTAAAATAAGTGGTAGGGTCTCTGAGTGACTTGCCTCTTGAGAATGGTTGTAAAGTTTAGTCAGGTTGAAACAAATACAAGACTGTGTGATAGGTTTCACCTCCATTGCTCTCCTAAAAAGTTCTTTTTGAGGTTTTGGTTTAAAAAAAAAAACAAAAAACACCTGGGGGCTGGAATGTTCCCTTAAGCTGGAAATGTGTGTGTTTTTTTTAAAAATTTATCTCAGAATTGGCCCATGTACATTCATACCAAATCTGCACTTGTTTCCTCAGCCTCTTGGCATCTCTGAAACCTCTTGTTCAAAGGTTGCAATACTGACCATAAACCCAACCTTGAAGAAGCAAAGCTATCTAGTTACTCTTATGCAGAAATAAACCCATGCTCAATTTATTTTATTCCCAGTGCTATACTTGCTTCTTACTAGTAAGGCTTTAAAGAATAAGAATAGGTTATTCTCACCTTTAATCCCAGCATTTGGGAGGCAGAAATAAGAGGACTGCTATGAGTTCAAGGCCAGCCTGGGACTATAGAGTGAATTCCAATTTAGTCTCGGCTAGAGCAAGACCCTACTTCTGAAAACACAAAACAAAACAAAAATCCAGCCAGGCATGGTCACACACACCTTTAGTCCCAGTACTCGGGAGTCAGAAGTAGGAGGATCACCTTGAGTTCAAGGCCACCCTGAGACTACATAATAAATTGTGAATTCCGGGTCAGCCTGGGCTAAAGTGAGACCCTACCTCGAACCCCCCCCCCAAAAAAAAAGGTGGCTTTGTTTTCCAGCAAGAATTTTATTCATATATCAAATTGAGGACAGCAAGGGGGAAAAAAATGAAGTAAAACTCCAGGTCCGAAAGATGGATGGTGTGATCCGAGAACTTCAAAGGCCTTCATAAAGAAGGGTATTAGCAGGCTGGTTTAAAAGGCTAGTCACATAGAAAAGGCAGCAGAAAATGACTTGCAAAAGAGGCCCAGCCAGCTTTGCAGCCCTCCAAAGGCGGCAAGGGGCAATCGCTCCCTATTTGGGCAGCTCTCATCATCAAAGCAGGCCTACTTGGGGCTGAATCCACCTTCCCTTGGAGAACTGACTCTGGTTTAGCTCTCTAAAATCACCCTGGGCAAGTTTAATCTCTCTGCTGTGTGAGATCCCTTTGAGTTTTCCAAGATCTTGATTTCATTAGTCTCTTTTCCTAACAATAAAGAACAGCTCAGTCCCTGAGCTCTTCTCCTACAGTGTGGGTCTCAGTTCCTCAACATCTTTGCCTCCAGTTCTGGGCATGCCCACAGAGTTCACACTGCCCACCTAATCCTGGGTCCTTTCCTGTACATATTGCTGATTTTCTGTCCTTTACATACAAACTGCAATCATGTTACACCTGCTTATTGTATACTAAGCCGGTGGCTATATATATATATATATATTCGGTATCCCAGGCAGTGAACTAACTCTGCCTGTAACTGAATGTGTTTGCATTCATTTTGGCTCATCTGTAGACTCTGCCACGGTTTCTTGGAGTCTTTATCTTCAAGCAGTCTTTCAGCTACAAGTCCCAGATTTGATTACACACAATTTACTAATGACTTCTATATCCAACAGAATTAGAGAGTCATCTCAGATTGAAGATAACCAGTCAACTGGACTTAATTCTTCAACTGTTACAAACCAGCTTCACCATGGGTTCCAGAGTCAGACAGATAAAGGCCTTTTAAGGGCCTCCTACCTGCTTATCTCCGTGATCTTTTGTTCCAGATGTTGAGCCCACCATTCATCATTTGAGCTGGTCAGGCTGACTTGGGGGTCATGGTCTATGGAAAGGACCCATTTGTGCACTAAAATCAGAATTGGTTCTGGGAGCTGCTTATACTGAGAAGCTGGAGGGAACCAAGGCCTCTGACAGAGTACCATCTGCCATCTCTTGTTTGCTCTGGACTTGTGCTTGAGAAGTGGAAAAATGGCTGAATAGCTCACAATATACAAATGCTTTTTAAAAAAATATTTATTTTAAGCTGGTCGTGGTGGCACACGCCTTTTTTTAAAAAAATTTATTGTCCATAATGAGTTACAACATTTAGTGGGCAAACAATGAGTTGTTATCGCCAATTCCCCGCTGCCCTCCCCTCCCCCCTCCACTGGATAACCTCCTCCATGGGTCGTCTGGATCAGTCCTTGTGACAGGGGGCCATGGATAGCCTAGTATTCAGCCAGGTTCTCCTGGCCATGCCTCTGGATAATCTCCCCCACCACGGCTCTCACAATCTTTCCGCCCCCTCTTCTGCATAGTTCCCTGAGTCGTGGTGGATGAGTCTTAAGGCTGCTTTAAGGTTGTGAGTTTAGGGGTCTTTGTGTCTAAGATCTTTGGTTTCTGTCTCACTGGCTTATCCTGTGTTGATTTAATGGCTGTGGCTGTGGGCCCCTTGTTCATCCCGTCATTCTCTGCGGGGTTCCATTTGGATCCTCCATGATATGACTGTGGTGGCTCCTCTCTTGCCAGAATTGGCACACGCCTTTAATCCCAGCACTTGGGAGGCAGAGGTAGGAGGATCACTGTGAGTTCAAGGCCACCCTGAGACTACATAGTGAATTCCAGGTCAGCCTGGACTAGAGCAAGACCATACCTCGAAAAACCAAAAAAAAAAAAAAAAATTATTTTATTTGAAAGCAGAAAGAGATAGAAGAGAGACAGAGAGAATGGGCACAACAGAGCCTCTGACCACTGCAAAATAACTCCAGATACATGCACCACCTAGTGCATCTGGCTTTATGTGGGTACTAGAGAATCAAACTCAGGTTGTTAGCTTTGCAGGCAAGCGCCTTAACCGCTGAGCAATCTCCCCAGTCCCTAAGAATGTTTTCTCTAAAAGATAGGACCCCACTATGTAGTCCAGGCTAGCAGAAAACTCAAGATCCTCTTGCCTTAGCATCCCAAGTGGGGGAAGACATTCCCATCTGTTCATAGAACTTAATGGAAGGACTATGCTCTGGAGTCTCTGTCGACAAGAAGGTTCCAATCCCCATCCTGGGACTCTCTTCATGGTAATGTGTTCATGTCACACTTCGTACACTTTGTGGCCACCACAGTTTCTACATGCTCACAAACTGGAAAAGCAGTCCCAATTTAACAGAACCCCTTTTTCCAGAATCTTACTTGCTCCCCTGACCCCAGAAAATAAGCATTTTCTTCTCATGGCTGAGTATTTGAAATTCCAACTCATAGGCGATGCTTATAAAAGAAGGACTTACTGGGAGCAAAGTCACTGAGAGTCCCTCTCCATCACATTTCTCCGCTGCTCCAGGCAGTGGCAGATGGGGGCGCCTAGCATCTCAGTGCACAACTCAACAGTTTAGCAAGTTCAGTTGGGAACCTAAGACTTCCTGAGATGTGTGCCCACCTCTGGAAGCAGAAGCTGTGGTTAGCAGACTTGCATCACCCAGAGTTGCATGATGCACACTTCAGAATCCCCTGGAGGGCTTGTGGAAACATATTGCTCGGATTCTAGGATTCATATTGCTGGGTCTTGACTCTGGATTCTCATTCAGTAGGTCTTGGGGTAAAAGGGTCTGTATTTTTTAAAGAAATATTTCATTTATTTATTTATTGATTTAAGAGAGAGTGAGAAAGAGGCAGGTAGCGAAAGAATGGGCACACCAGGGCCTCCAGCCATTGCAAACAAACTTCAGACACATGTGCCACCTTGTGCTTTACATGGGTACTGGAGAATCAACCACTGAGCAATCTGTCCAGCCCTCTTTTTTAAAAAAACGTTTTTTATTATTCTTGTTTATTTATTTATTTTTTTTTTAAAAAAATTTTTTATTCATTTTCAAGCAGAGAGATGAGAGAGAGAGAGAGAGAGAGAGAGAGAGAGAGAGAGAGAGAGAGAGAGAACCAGGGCCACCATCTTTTGGGTCTGGCTTATGTGGGTCTTGGGGAATTGAACCCTGGGGCCTTAGGCACTGGAGGCAAGTGCCTTACCCGTTGAGCCATCTCTCCAGCCCATATTCTTGTTTATTTATTTTCAAGCAGAGAGCAATAGAGAGAAGATAGACAGACTGAAAGAATGGGTGTGCCAGGGCCTCCAGTTGCTGCAAGCAAACTCCAGATACATGCGCCACTTTGTGCATCTGGCTTTACGTGGGTACTGGGGAATCACACTTTGCACCTGGGTAGTTAGGCTTTGCAGGCAAGAGCCTTAACCTCTAAGCCCTCTCTCCAGCCCTCTTTAAGTATATATACATGCCGGGTGTGCTGGTGCACACCTTTAATCCCAGCACTCGGGAGGCAGAGGTAGGAGGATTGCCGTGAGTTCGAGGCCACCCTGAGACTACATAGTGAATTCCAGGTCAGCCTGGACTAGAGGGAGACCCTACCTCGAAAAACCAAAAAAAAAGTATATATATATATATATATATATATATATATATATATATATATATATATATATATATATATAATTTGTGACCAGAGAGAGAGAAGACAGACTGAGAGAGTGGGCACATGAGGGCCTCCAGCTGCCGCAAATGGACTCGAAATGCATATGCCACTTTGTGCATCTGGTTGTTCCTTCGGCTGGAATGCCTGGTGAACACCCTATCACCCTGAGAAGTGAAGGCTCAAATTCCACCCTTTTCACCTCCAAATCAGGGGGTTGCAGCTTCTGTGCCCCACACAACCCTTGCACATTGCTCCATGCCAGCACAGAGACTCCGGTCTTCCTTCTACTCCTCTGGCTACTCCAACCTCTCCCCATGCGTTTCTCCCTCTTAATGGTGTCCCAAGGCTTAGGACTTGGCATTCTTCCCCATCTCCAATCTTTCCGTACGCCCATTGCTTTAACCCCACCTACATATGCATTTCCACATCCAGACTGACCTGCACCTCTACCCACTCGGGCCACGGACTCCCATGCTCCCATGTGAGAGTGACAGGGAGAGGCGGGGAGCAGGGAGTTGCTGAGAAGAAACCACAAATATTATAGAGCATTTGACTATCCAGAGGCCTGGAGGAGCAGCATTTTTGGCAGAAGGAATAGCGAACAGGCAAACTCAAATATGAATAATACTTTTTTTCAGAGTGCTTATCACTCTCAGTCACCCGGCTTCTTGCAGCAGATTATAAAAACCCAGGGGAACCGGGATCCATGCACAACAGAAAGTTACTGAGTGAACGCATGCTAATTACTTGCTCTTAGAACCTTGATTCCCCTTATTGTGTCCTCAGCGCCTAGCACGCCTAGCACAGTGGCAAGTACGCAGCAGGTACCCAACTAATATCAACCTCATTAATTAATGAAAGTCTTTACCTCCTATGTGGCTACTGCTCTGGCAAAGGAAAATAGAGAGAGAGAGAGAGAGAGAGAGAGAGAGAGAGAGAGAGAGAGAGAGAGAGAGAGAGAGAGAGAGTTACCATCTTAAAGAAGAAAAGAAACCCATACAGCAGTACCAAACATAGTACTGTGAAATGGTTTTCAAAACCATAGCTCCCCGATGGGATAATGTAGTTTAAATATAGCAGCTATTTTCCCCTCCGGTTGGTTTGTTCTTTGATTTTTTTTTTTTTTGTGGAAACATTTCAAAAGTTCTTCTCCACTGTTCTCCTTCCACATCAGCTCCCCAAGGTGCTGAGGCTTTAAACAGTGAAATACTTAAAAGGCAGAGGCAACAACAGTGAGGAGTGATTGAATGTGCTTTCAGTGGTGAGTGAGGAGACTCCGAGGGAGGCCAGGGTGGAGGCTGAGGCCCCTGCCAGAGCCAGAGCCAGGGCCTTGCTCATGGCAGTGACAGAGTGGCAGTGAGCAGGTAGAGTTTCAGGCTGGCAGGAATCCGAGGATGGACAGAGCAGGCATCAGATAGGGTTGCTGTGGACAGATTCTTTGAAAAGGATCTTTGTTTCCCAGGCTCACCAGCCTGCTCCCTTGATGTCTCACAATAGATGGAAGGAGGGTGGCCTCATGGGCATGCTTAGACATCCACTGTGATCCTGCTTTAGCCCCTGTCCCAGGGGGCTGGCTGCCTGCCTGAGTCACCTTGTGAGTCCCCTCTGTTTCAGAGAGGGGAGGGAGGAGAACATTGTGTATCCTGAGAGAAGCGTGTCTGACACGCCTGATCCGTTCCATCTGGGAGCATGCATCATGGGCCCCATCTGGTTCCAGCAGGCTGCGAGGTGGCTGCTCTATTCCTCTCCATCCCATCTTCCCCAGGGAGGGAGATGCCAGCAGACCTCCTACCACCCCAGTCCTGCCCCCTTTTCTGCACTAACCTGACTCTGCAAAGGGAAGCCCCCAGGGAAAGCCCAGGGTTTCTGTTGTGACTGTTTTGTGGTGCTGACCCAACTCAGGGCCTTGAACATTAGGCAAGTGCTTTCCCATCTGAGCTCCCTCCTTAGCTTCAAAACCCAGTTTTGGGCTCAGTGGTTAAAGGTGATTGCTTACAAAGCCTGATGGCCTGGGTTCAATTCCTCAGTACCCATGTAAAAGCCAGATGTTCATTTGCAGTGACAGGAAGCCCTGGGGTATCCATACTCATTCTCTCTCTCACTCTTTCTCTTTCTGTCTGCCTCTGCTTTTTTCTGTTTCTGTCTCTGTCTCTGTCTCTCTCTCAAATAAATAAATAAATAAAATTTTAAAAGTCCAGTTTGTCACCTGATGTCCTCAGACCACCCAGTGTAGGTCCTGATTTGGAGATGGCACCCTTCCAACCCCCTGGGTAGTCTTGTCTTGGGTCTCACATCCTGGAGTCCTGAGATACCAAACAACTGTTCCTTCCTTTTAGCTGCTTTCCACCTTAAACAGTGGCGGGACCACGGCCTCCCGTTGGCTTAGCATGTCTTCTTCTCAGGTGGGTTCAGTCTGCCAGGGTGGGGGCTGGGCTGAGCACCAGAGAGCAGAGGCTTGCCTGTGCATTTTCTCTCCCTCCCATGACTCATCGGAGAAGATCAGAGCCCTCTTTCTTCCTGGAAGGCTGCAAACCCATGGCCAACTCCTTCCCCCACTAATTAAACAACACACATAAAGAGGTTTGGCTTCAAACCTCAGATTTTTCCCTAAAGATCTGACATGGAAACTTGGGGAAGGGGCATTTTGAGACCACAGAAGAACAGCCTGGAAGAGGATTCTCTGACCTGAGGAGAGACAAGAGGGAGCTGTACACCACGGTCTTCAAAAGCATGTGTTAGCCTGGCATGGTGTCCCGCACGCCTTTAATCCCAGCGCTCTGGAGACTGAGGTAGGAGGATCGCTGTGAATTCAAAACCATTTTGGGACTGCAGAGTGAATTCCAGGTCAGCCTGGCCTAGAGTGAGACCCTACCTCGAAAATAAATAAATAAATAAATAAACAGTACAAGTTGGGATCAGGTCTTTTTTTTGGTTTGTTTGTTTCTAGAAAACTGCCTGCCTCTGCCTCCACTTTTTCTCCTCCCACCCTTTTTATTTAATAGCTTCCTAATAGAAAACCAAAGACAGACAGCCTTTGGAACATTCTAGCAAGGCTTGATAAATTCTAGAAAGACAAAAACTCGGGCTAATTCAGATTAAAAAGGAAGGTTGAGATTTTCAGCCACGCCTGCAGAGTGCTTGGGTCACATGATGCCAGCTCGGTCCTCAGTACAAGCCTGTGGGCAGGTATCTGTGTCAGTGCATCATTTTTCTAGATAGACATTGAAAACTGGTTCTTAGGTTGCCATTTGCTGAAGTCACGTACTTAGAAATCACTATCAAGAGCCAAGTGTGCCAAAAAAACAAAAAAAGTCTGGCGTGGTGGTGCACACCTTTAATCCCAGCACTCGGGAGGCAGAGGTAGGAGAATCGCTGTGAGTTCGAGGCCACCCTGAGACTCCAGTGAATTCCAGGTCAGCCTGAGCTAGAGTGAGACCCTACCTTGAAAAAAAAAAAAAAGAGCCAAGTGTGAACAGGGAGTGGTGGCCGATACCTTTAGTACCAGCACTGGGAGGCAGAGGTAGGAGGATGGCTGTGAGTTCGAGGCCAGCCTGGGCTAGAGTGAGACTCTACCTCGAAAACAAACCAAAACCAAAACAACAACAAAGAGAGCCAAGTATGGCTGGGCATG
>PVHP010051093.1:0-11513 GCA_004024765.1 Zapus hudsonius | reverse complement strand
CTCCCTCCCTCCCTCCCTCCCTCCCTCCCTCCCTCTCTCTCTCTCTCTCTCTCTCTCTCTCTCTCTCTCTGTATTTCTCTGCTTGAAAATGAATAAATAAAATATTTTTTAAAAGAGTTCAAAATGGTCACTGCTGGTTTTCATAAAACCCTTTAGCTGCTATTTAATTTTTCATGTATTTGACAATAAAAGTAATATTAATATTCTAAAATGATCTCCCCAAATAGACAAGGAAATGTTACCATCTGACAATAATGATTTATGATACGAACAGGAGGAAGGCGGGAGAGAACCTGTCACGGTGTTTGACATTTTGGTGGCAGAGTTTGATAAAGGATTCATGAAAGATATGAAAGATTCTACCTCGCCAGTGAGCTCACACAATGCTCCAGCAACTTTATGCCTGACTTGTTATTATTTCTCAACCTAGGGTCTCACTCCAGCCCAGGCTGACCTGGAACTTACTCTGTAGTCCCAGGCTGGCCTCTAACTCACAGCAATCCTCCTGCCTCCGCCTCCCGAGTACTGGGATTAAAGGTGTGTGCCACTATACCTGTCTGTCTTATTTTTTAAACGCTGCATTACTAAATTTCACGAGTACCCAGAATCAAGGTGATCTCTGATGAGTTCAGCTCTGTGGGCTTTAAGTGACCGAGGCCAGGTAGAGTCATATGCCTGCAATTACACTGCCTGGATTCCAGCCCTTAGGTGCCAAGCGCTAGTATTGCTCTTTCCGATTTCCGCTTGTGTCCCCCTTGGCACTTACCAGCTAAAGAGGTTTCACACAAAACATTTTCCAAGGAGCTGTGTCGACCCTGGCCAGCCTCCTTGAGTTTATCTGGGTGGTCTTTCGTGACATATTCCTCACTCCACTCTTTGCCATCTTTAGGCTGTCTCCAAACACCAGATGAGTGGTGACCCTTGGGCTGAATGTCAGCTGAGAGGCAAGGCTTGAGGTTTTCATCAGCTTCTGGAGTTGCTGGGTTCACTCCTGAAAAACAACGCCAGCTAAAAGATGCTTTCTTCTATGCAACTGATATGTAGCTCTAATATCTACCTGTTTGGGCATAACAATCCCTAAAAGATTAAAAATGTCAATTAAGAATAATAAAACGAAAAAAAGAAAAGTATTAAAAGCGGCCAGGTGTGGTGTTGCACGCCTTTAATCCCAGCACATGGGAGGCAGAGGTAAGAGGATTGCCTTGAGTTCAAGGTCACCCTGAAACTACATAATGAATTCCAGTTTGACCTGTTGACCTGGCCTAGAGTGAGACCCTACCTCAAAAAAAAAAAAAAAGAATAATAAAAGGAGGTTGGAGAGACGGCTCAGAGGTTAAAGGCACTTGCTTGCAAAGCCTGATGGCCTGGGTTCAATTTCCCAGTACTCAGGTAAAGCCAGACGCACATCTGGAGTTCGTTTGTAGTGGCAAGGGGCCCTAGGGTGCCCATTTCTCCCCTCTATCTGCTTGCAAATAAATAAATAAATTATGTAAATAAAAACAAATAAGAGATCAATGAAAGTTTTCCAAACTGAGAGGAATCCTCTCTCTCTCTCTCTGTCTCTCTCTGTCTCTGTCTCTCTCTCTCTCTCTCTCTCTCTGTGTGTGTGTGTGTGTGTGTGTGTGTTTCTGGTTTATGTATACTCTATTTTTTGTACATAATCTCCACCAAATAAGGAATTAAAAGATCTAGGCATGGTGACGTGTACTCATAATTCTAGTACCTGGGAGGTGGAGACAGAAGGAATGGAGTTCAAAGTCGTCCTAGTTTGAGGCCAGCTCGGGCTACATGAAAGCATGGCTCATAAAACCCAACATAGTCTCACTAATTTAAAGCAGCATTGACTCTTCATGTGTGCTTCATCTCAGATGAGCCTACAGGTGCCTGCAGCACTATTAGGGATACTGAAGAAAAAGGAGAAGGAAGCCAAAGTAGCTAATTTTTTTTGGCTTTTTGGACTTTCAGTCCCTTCACACTAATGATAAAAAGTTGAAAAAGGTTAGAGAAGAATAGAAAGATGAATTAATAAAGTAATACATAAAATTCTGATGTGTTATCAGTTAAATAAATAATTTTGAACTAAACTTTAAAATGTTTGATTCAAGGAAACATGTCATGGACCATTTCATGTACTTGGGAGGCTCCAAGGAATTTTGGATCTGGAATTCCAGCTATACATATGCAAAGAGCAGTCTGAGCTCAAGCCTGGAGTTCCTGCTTTTTGAGAGTTTGGAGGTGATGGTGATGGGTCTCTCTCTCTCTCTGCTTGGACTTGTGAAAGGGGGCAGCCTCTTTCACCATTATGGAACTTTCCCCTGGATCTGTAGCTTCAATAAATACTTTCCTCCCAAAACTGTGCCTGGTTGGACATTCATCCCAGTGGTGTGGGGCTGACTATGACATGGGTCACTGGTGATGTATTCTCAAAAGATTGCCTTGCCCCGTCCCTTGCTGTCAACTCCCTCTGCTTCCTGGCTGCCATGAGGGGAGCAGCCTCCTCATCCACACACACAACTGCCTCATCTCAAGTCCACAGAGATGGAACCAGCTGACCTCTGAAACTAGGAACTAAAATAAATCATGCCTCTTTGCAGTTATCGTTTCTGGAGCATTTGTCCCCGAGTCAGAAATCTGACTAACACCCTAAGTATTTTCATGCCTGGTTAGGGGCTGAAGGAGTAGCAGCAGAAAAGGTAGAAGAGGGAAAGAGTAGAGGTTCTGGAAGAAGAAAGAAGGAGCAGAAAAGCCTCTTACCAGAACCCATCATTCCCTTCACATTACCATCGCCTACGTGACCGGACCTTGACTCTTGGGCTGCAGAGAAAGGAAAGACTTGCTCAGCATTCATTCTCTATCATTGACTCACAGATCTCAGAGTTTCAGGGGAGAGACAGACCAAGGGGAAATGCAATATAGTGTGATAAGAGCTAGCTTTTCCCCGGTGAGTGATGTAAAATAGCAGTACTTACCTCAAATGATTTCTGTAAGTCTTAAATAGATTATATAAAACTGCTTAGTACTTGGCCAAAATATTACTTAGCTGGGACCATGATGATAGAACAGAATGATACAGTTAATATGTAAGTCACACTCACTCCTCTGCTCAGCCTTCCAATGGCTTCCCATTTCAGCATAAAAGTCTAGATACTTATATGACCATTTAGCCCTGGAAGACTTGCTCCCCACCCTGCCTGCTGCATCCTTTCTTCCTTTCGTTTCCTCTCTTGCCCACTCTGCTTGAGATGCACTGGTCTTCTTAAGTCTTTGAACACGTCACTCATGCTACCAGGAGGATTGCAATAAGGACTTGGAAGCTGCTTTTGCTAAAAGCATCAACTCTTCACTTGAACCTGGGGGTGTCTGGTGGGTAACTTAAAAACATGGCATCTCTGCATTCATATCCCGTCTGTCTCCTTTGCTACCTTGAACTTTGGGTCAGATTCCTGCTCAACTCTATATGTAGACATGCTAATCATGGGCAGAGGAGATTGCTCAGTGGTTAAAGACACATGCTTGCAAAGCTTGTTGGCCTGGGTTTGATTTTCCAGTAGCCACGTAAAGCCAGGTGAACAAAGTGGTGCATGTATCTGGAGCTCATCTGTAGAGACAAGAGGCCCTGGTTCGTTCTCTCTCTCTCTGTTTATTTGCAAAATTAATATTTAAAACATATATATACATATATATATAAATGTCAACAGGGTGGAGTGGTGCACTCTTTAATCCCAGCACTCGGGATGCAGAGGTAGGAGGATCACCAGGAGTTCAAGGCCACCCTGAGACTACATGGTGAATTCCAGGTCAGCCTGGGCTAGAGTGAGACCTTATCTGGAAAAAAAAAAAAAAGACAGAGAATGAGAATGGTTAGGTGCTTGTTCAAAGCAATGAAAAAGTAACTAATACAGTGCACAAACCAGAAACCAAAAAGAGAATTTTAAGAGGAATAACCAGAAAATAGAAGGAAGATCAAAGAAGCACCACTTCAGCCAATAGTGAAACATCTCAAGGAGAAGCGGAGGCAAAGGTGCCAGAAACCACCAAGGAAGGTGAGAAAACAGATGAAATGGGGCAGTGAGGGTGGAAGTCAATATTGAAAATGTTAAATAAGGCAGAAAGCAGGAAATAGATGGTGGTTACCTTTCAAAAAGGTTAGCTTCTAGGGCTGGGGATATAGCTCAGTGGTAAGAGACCTTGTTTAATATGTACATGGCTCTGGGTTTGAGCTAGCACTGAAGAAAAGGTTAGCTTTCATATGTTCTGAGCAAAACTAGGTAGGGAGCAAGGAGGCTGGCGACATTAAAAAAAATCTTGGTTGGGGATAACAACTCATTGTTTGCCCACTAAATATTGTATCTCATTATGGACAATAAAAAATAAATTAAAAAATCTTGGCAGCTTCTACAGCTAGAGCCAAGGGAAAGGTATACTTGGTCCTAAAAAATGACAATTTCAAACTTATCAGCTATGTATCTATAAGGATATGCATGAAGCATCACATCCAAAAGTCCACATAAGGAGATTTCAGTGAATGGTTGACCATCTGTCCCCACCACATAGTATTTATGTCCTTATGTACACATCTTCCTTTGAGTAGAGGATGTCATTGCCTTCTAGCGAATAGAGTGTGGCAGAGTAGGAGATGCTCTTCTGAGATCAGATTATAAAACAAAATGATGTTTTTTTCTTTTGAGAGACTGTCTCACTCTAGCCTAGGCTGGCCTCGAACTCCTGGCAATCTTCCTACCTCAACCTCTTGAGTACCGAGATTAAAGGCACTCATCACCACTTCAAGCTGACAAAAATGGCTTTGGCCCAGAGCATTCTGTTAGACTTCTTGTCCCAGGGGAAGCCAGCTGCCGTGGTCTAAGGGAGCCGAGTGGCCCACGTCACAAGACTATAAGAGCCTACCAGCACCATGCAAGAAAGCTTGGAAAATGATGTCCCCTGAGCAGAGCATTCATTAGAGATGACAGCCATAGTCAACACCTAGATGACAGCCTCATAGCAGACCCAGATCAGCTGCGTGGAGACTCCTGGCTGGAAGATAATGGATGTTTGCTGTTGGAATATTGATTTTGGGAGCAACAGATAACAGCTACACCATTTTATCATTAAGAGTGGATAAGCCAGGGGCTGGAGAGATGGCCCAGCAGTTGGGGCATTTGCCTGCAAAGCCTAATGATCTCTGTTTGGTTCCCCAGTGCTCACATAAAGCCAGATGCACAAAGTGGTGCATGCCTCTGGAGTTTGTTTGCAGTGGCTACAGGCCTAACACACCCATTATCTCTCTTTGTCTTCTCTCTCTCTCTTTCTCCTTACAAATAAATAAATGAATAAATAAATAAATAAATAAATAAACACTGGTCCATAATTCCTTCCTTGAGAATCTGGTTTCTTTCTTTTTTAAAAAAATATTTATTTATTTATTTATTTATTTACTTACTTGCAAGCAGAGAGAGTTAGAAGGAAGATAGTCAGAGAATATTGGCAGACCAGGGCATCCAGCCATCGCAAAAAAAAACTCCAGATGCATGGGCCACTTTGTGGATGGGTACTTGGGAATCAAACCTAGGTCGCTAGGCTTTGCAGGCAAGAGTCTTAACCGCTGAGCAATTTCTCCAGCTCTAGTTTCTTTAGTATTGCCATCATGCCATCTTATCACATCTACTCTCAAGTCTGCTAAGACCAGGGATGTGATTGGTGAGTACTTCAGACTTCACCAATCCTGATTTTTTCAGAGAAAGATGGGTACTGAGTTATACCACCAATAAAATAAATGATTTATTTAGTTATCATTTTTTCTTGTAGGGTTTCACTCTAGCCCAGGCTGATCTGGATTCACTCTGTAGTCCAGGCCTGCCTCCAGAGTGCTGGGATTAAAGAAGTTTGCCACCGTGCCTGGCTTAATTTTCAATCAAGTTTAATCTCCTTAAAGATTGGTGGTTTTTTAATCCTTATGGCTTATGGAATAACTTATATACATACATCCATAGGCAATAAGTGTGTTATGGGAGGCAGAGGCAGGAGGATCACTTTGAGTTTGAGGCCACCCTGAGACTACATAGTGAATTCCAGGTCAGCCTGGGCTAGAGTGAGACCCCACCTCAAAAAAAAAAAGCAAGGGCTGGAGAGATTGCTAAGTGGCACTTGCCTTCAAAGCCTAATGATCTGGGTTTGATTCCCCAGTACCCACATAAAGCCAGATGCACAAAGTGGCACATGCATGTGGAGTTCATTTGCAGTGGCTGGAGGCCCTAGCATGTCCATTCTGTCTGTTTGTCATCTCTCTCGGCTTGACAATAAATAAAAAACAAACAACAACAACAATAAAACATTTGTTGCATGGTTGGCTAAGTATTGACTATATAACAAATTACCTTTAATCTAATTGAAATTTAGAAGCCAGAAGAAAAATTGTGTTCATTGGAAAATCGGGCCAATTCAGGACCTCAGAGGTCATCTGTATTCTTGGAAAACCTAGATAATATCTAACTTTCTTCTATCAAGGATGGAGGATCTAAGCCCATTCCCAATGCTACTCATGTCCTAAGAGAGGGAAAATACGTGGCTAATTCACCATGATTTGGGAAGTGTACCTTTTTCATAGGTCTGAGAAGGCATAACATTGGTGAAGTCCTCACTGGGGAGAACAGGTTCGGGGATATTGATGGAGCGGAAGGGACTTCCCTGTGCCTGCGCAGGCCCGGCCTGGGTGCCGTGTTCTTCTTTCTGGGCTTTCCTAGGAAACAGAAACAATGGCAAGGCATCTTAATACCGGGTCAGCTAGGCCATTCAGCTCAGAACAACTCCAGAAAAATGGCTCAAGGATTAGGTGGAACCATGTAGGTTTTTGACGTGAAAGCTGGATGGTGCATTCAGAGTTGGTTGTCATTACCCCCATAGGGCCTGCACAATACTGAGCACATCAACATTTTTTCGGTTGTTGTTTTTTAAAGTAGGGTCTCGCTCTAGCCCAGGCTGACCTGGAATTCACTATGTAGTCTCAGGGTGGCCTCAAACTCATGGCGATCTCCGACCTCTGCCTCTCCAGTGCTGGGATTAAAAGCATGCATCACCATGCGTGGCTTCATTTTTGTTTTATTTTATTTATTTGAGCCGCTGCAAAGGAACTCCAGATGCATGCACCTGGCTTTACGAGGTACTGGGGAATCAAACCCAGGTTGTCAGGCAAGCAACTTAACCACTGAGCCATCTCTCCAGCCTCCTATCAACATGTTGACATAGAGGACAGATGAGGACAAAAAGAGGAGACAAGGAGACAGAAGGACTGCTGGGAAGCAGGCGGGTGGGAGGAGGGACCAAGGAGGGTGATGGAGGGATGCGATCAAATGAGGTGCTGGCGGGTTGCCTTTGGTAAATACTTCAGACGCTCACTTGGCTTTAACTTTTCGAGATTCTCTTCGCTTCTCCTGTTGAAGCTGCTCGATTTTCTGCTGCATTTCCTCTTGCTTGGAAGTGATGGCCTGAATCATGGACATTGCATTGCTCAGCTCTTCCTGCAAATTGAAAACCGCTTTATTTTAAACTGCGCCTGGGGTAAAAGAATGGAGCACAACATGGAGATTCCATAAGGCTTTATATACTCTTGATGAATGAATGAATGAATGAATGAGAGATGAAAATTTTACTTCCATTAACGGCCTCTAATTTTAACACAGAGCTCCAAAATAGAAAAACAAATAATAAATATTTGTTATGATATCTAACAAATTTTTCTAGGGGAAAAAATTCTTTTTTATAAATATTTTATTTATTCATTTTCAAGCAGAGAGAGAGAGAGAGAGAGAACCAGGGCCACCACCTTGTGGGTCTGGCTTATGTGGGTCCTGGGGAATTGAACCCGGAGCCTTAGGCACTGGAGGCAAGTGCCTTAGTCGCTGAGCCATCTCTCCAGCCCGGGAAAAATTCTTATATTTGATTATTATAGAAAAAGGCAAATTTTCTATCCCTGGTACTAGGAACCAACACGCTCTTTTCAGCAGGGAAATACCAGATGCCTACCTTGAAATAGTTTAACGAATTCTTCATCTCAGTAACTTTTTCTTCCATGGAACACCTGCAGCTCTTGACCTTCTCTTCCAAAGCATATTCTCCATGTTGAATCCGCGTCAGCTCCTGCATGGCTTCTGTGAAGCCCGTCTTCAGTTCCGAGGCCAGAGCCTGCAACTAGACGGGCGTGGGACGTGAACTAGGAGAAATGGCACCAATGGACCCTGGCCTCGTGTCTCTTTCCTTCTGAAAATCCAGGGAAAGGAAGTCTTCCTTGTGCAGTTACAAGAAAGCAGGCAAGTGCACAAGTGCTCTGCGAGCTCCCATTTATTATAAAACCTTTCATTAAGAGGCTCAGCAGTTAAAGGTACTTGCTTGCAAAGCCTGCCAGCCCAGGTTCATTCTCCAGTGTCCTCGTTAATTCAGAGACACAAAGCAGTTCATGTACAGTGGTAGGAGGCCCGATACCCCCATTCTCTTTCTTTCTTTATTCATGAATAAATGAAAAATTTTAAAAACTGTCAGGCGTGTTGGTGCACACCTTTAATCCTAGCACTTTGGGAAGCAGAGATAGGAGAATGGCTGTGAGTTCAAGGCCACCCTGAGACTATATAATGAATTCCAGGTCAGCCTGGGCTAGAGCGAGACCCTACCTTGAGAAATAATAATAATAAAATAAAACAAATTTTGATTAAAACATGGTTTGTTTGAAAAGCAACATACATATGTAAAGAGACAATCCATCTGCCAACTGAGTTCTGTGCAAGAAGGTGGGATGGGCCACAGGCTCCTTGGTTGTTAATAGAGGGAAGGAAATTCAGTGTTCTTCACAGGAAGTTAAAGAACAGATGATTAATAAGAATTTCTTTGGAAAGGAAAAAATGATTTTTATTTCATTCTTTTAAAACATTTATTTTTTTTTGAGAGACAGAGAGTGGGCTTCTTTTTTAAAATATATATTTATTGTCCATAATGAGTTACATTATTTAGTGGGTAAACAATGAGTTGTTATCCCCAATTCCCCAATGCCCCCCCTCCATCCCCAATCAGCTGGATATCCTCCTTCGTGGGCCGTCTGGATCAATCCTTGTGTCAGGGGACCATAGATAACCTAGTACTCAGCCAGGTTCTCCTGGCCCAAGTGTGTTGTTACTGAGGGGTGCCATGCCTCTGGATAGTCTCCCCCACCACAGCTCTCACAATCTTTCTGCCCCGAGAGTGGGCCTCTTGCTACTGCAAATGAACTTCAGATGCATGTGCCACTTTGTCTTTGTTTTGGGGATTTGTTTTGTTTCATTTCATTTTGTTCTTTCTTGTTTGAGGTAGGGTCTCACTCCAGCTCAGGCTGACCTGGAAATCACTATGTAGTCCAGGCTAGTCTCAAACCCATGAAGATCTCCTGCCTCAACCTTCTGAGTGCTGGGATTAAAGGTGCATGTCACCATGCTGAATTATATGTGTGATGGTTTGTTCCAAGTGTCCCCCACAAACATTTGTGTTCTGAATGCTTATCCCAGCTGATGGCAGTTTTGGAACTGGAACCTTGTTGGAACTGTGTTGTTGGGGATGGGATTATGAGTATTATAGCCAGCTTCCCCTTGCCAGTGTTGGACACACTCTCCTGCTGCTGTTGTCCACCTGATGTTGGCCAGGAGGTGATGTCCACCCTCTTCTCATTGCATCATTTTCCTTGCCATAATGGAGATTCCCCTCGAGTTTGTAAGCCAAAATAAACCTGTTCCTCCACAAGCAACTTTGGTTGGGTTCTTTGTTGCAGCAAGGAGAAAGCTGACTATAAGTTTTGGTACCAGAATGTGGGATCTGTCGTAGCTGCTAGAACCCTGATTCTGTGGCTTTTGGCCTTTTGGAACTGATTTGCAGGAGGAGGAAGGTGTAAAGATTTGAAAACTCGGCCTAAAGTACTTGCAGTGCTGTAAGTACAGCTTGATGGACCATTCTGGTCAGAGTTGAAAGACCTGAATGTGGTAAGGACCATAGACTTTGGGGTTTGGTTATAAGGGTAAGAAAGAACTTTGTCAGGACTGGTCTAGAAGCAGTTTGTGTGAGAGGCTTTGTTCTGCTTGCCTGTGTCCTGAGAACTTGGAAGGGTTGATTTGTGTAGAAATGGACTGGTGTGAGCAGATAGAGATGGCACAGAAGGAAAGGAAATCTTTGGGCTGAAACTGAAGCCTGTTCAGCTGCAATTGTTTGAGAGATTACAACCATTGAGATTGGGCCAAGTGATCTGCATTGGGACAGCAGGAAGAATGAGGATTCTTTTGAAATTAGGGGCCTGAATGCTGAAGGAAGTTTCCTGCTCTTCAAAGTTGGCTTTATTCCCCCCTGGATTAACAAATTGGTGGCCCACCTTACGGTACTGTGGAGTATAACAGATGTAGCAAGAGAAGGTCATTGGATTTGCAACATGGTTTTGTTTTTGGAAATGACCATGGGCAGTGTGAACCAGGTATGTTGAAGTGCCTGCATGGAGGCCCAATGAAGCCATGAGGATGAACCTGTGGGTTGCAGTGGAGTCCCAGTGAATGCCAGGACTGTGGGATGGCTGCCAAGGAGACCTTCCAGCACCAGATGAAGTTTTCCTGGACTGTGAGTAAACAAGCTGAAGGGTGGAATTGGAACTCCAGAGTGAATTATTGTACTTAGAGTTTGATGTTTGCCCTATTTGTTTTAAATCTTGTATTGGTTCAATCTGTCTTTGCCATGCCCAATGCTGTAGGGACTTTTGGAGTTGTGGTGAACACATTACATTTCATATCATGTATGATTATTAGTTTGTGGGGGCCAGGGGCATTGTGATGATTTGTTGCTGGTGTCCCCCACAAATGAATGTGTTCTGAATGCTCATTCCCCAGCTGATGGCAGTTTAGGTATTAGATACTTATTGGAGTTGTGTTGTTTGGGGCGGGCTTATGGAGGTTATAGACAGCTTCCCCTTGCCAGTGTTTAGCACACCTTCCTGCCACTGTTTGCTGCCTGTTGTGGTGGAGATGATGTCCACCCTCTACTCATGTCATCATTTTCCCTGTCATGATGGAGCTTCCCCTCGAGTCTATAAGCCAAAATAAACGCTTTCCTCCACAGGCAGCTCTAGTTGGGTTCTTTGTCTCAGCAACTAGAAGGTTGACTACAGTAATACATAATGTCCTAAATTGGCAGACTTAGAAAAATAGGTCTTAGATAATGTCTGCAGTATTTATATTCCTAAGGCTGCAGGAAATCAAGATATAGTTGGAGTTCAAATCATTAGTGGGAGGTCAGGCTAGCACTAAATTGGTTGTCAGTTATGCTGCTTAATCCTGGGATTCCCTTCTCATGTTAATGAAATCATCACTTTAAAAATTCATATGCAAAATGAAGTAAGCAGAGATGGAAAGCCACCACCTGATTCTGGAAAAGAGTTATCATTCAACTTGGAGTTCAGAGGATCACTGGGAGCTTGAGGCCAGCCTGGGACTACAAAGTTCCAGGACACCCTGGGCTAGGGT
>PVHP010051092.1:0-11643 GCA_004024765.1 Zapus hudsonius | reverse complement strand
CTTTCCCCCATTGCCAAAATTCTTCCATTATGCCTTCACCTCCTACCATGATTTAGGATCAATGCTTTAATAAAAGCACAGTGATATATCTTACTAGTTACATTTTTTGTTCAAATTATTTTATCCCATAAACAAGGCAGGTAAGTAGTAGCACTGATTATTACTCATGTTAATTATTAAATTTAATATCTGGAAATATTTAATTTTTATAATAATTTTCATATTTTCAAAAAGGTTCCTCTATATGCACAGAGTTGCCTAAAACTTCTGAGCTCAAGTGATGCTCCTGCCTCAGCCTCAGAGATCTTGTCTCCTATAATATTTATTGATATCATCTTCCTGGCTGTGATAATCAGGATTATCAGGAACACATACCCAATTGAATGGATACATATTACATAGGAGAACTATCAAATTGGCTTGAAAAATGTAAGGTGAGTAGTCCAAGAATGTCTATATACAGGATGGAGAGTCTATGAGCCCAGTAGCTGTTTAGTGTACAAGGTTGGTTGTCTCAGCTCTCATAATCTTTCACTAAACAGTGGGGAGACTTGTTCATATTCTAAAAGTGACTTACATACTTAAAACCTAGGGGGTGGGGCAGACATTGATATTCTTTCACATTTTGTTATATCTGGATAATCAATTCTGTGTCATCCAGTTCCAAGCCAATCCTTTTGTCCAGAGCTAATTTATCTTTAAGAAAATATCATGTGTGCTTTCCACCATTAAGACTTGTTAGCTCTGAAATTTTCATGCATAGACTTAGTATGTAATGTGTCATGTTTCATATTGGAAGTAATGTTCCTGCATCTCTAGTATCTAGTTGGATCTAAAATATCTAGATCTTATCTCTTTTATCAGGTGATTATTTTATTGTCCATAAAGAGTTACATTATTTGATGGGCAAACAATGAGTTGTTATCCCCAGTTCCCCAATGCTCCCCCTCGCCATCCCCAATCAGCTGTATATCCTCCTCCATGGGCAGTCTGGATCAGTCCTTGTGGCAGGGGACCATGGATTTCTGGTTTAGTGTTTCAGGAGAAGGTTTCATCATAGCAGTAAAAGCATCACAAAGGCAGACAGCACATCCTGAAGGAAGAAGAGTCAGCTCTGTACAACCAGGGAGGCTGATCTAATAACCCTTAAGGCCTGTGCCGAAAGACACTCCCCTTCCAGCATGGCTCCAACTACCAATGTCTCCACCTGCTGGGATTAAATGTGAGGCTTAATAACAAACACATGAGGTTATGGGAAACATTCTGCACTCCTACCACAAAACCTGAAGAGAAATAATTTTATGATTACTATATTTTTCTAATTTTTAATATACTTTAATTTATAAATTTTGTAACGTAAATGATTATCACCAATACTAATAAATAAACCAATTATCATAAATACATGCTATAAGTTATATAAATTGCTATCTCTCACTCCTTCCCTCTCTTCTAAACTTTCCCTTAAATAAGCATGTTATTATATGCTCTGAAATAATTATCCTGATTTTAATTCTCTCTCTCTATATATATATATATATATTATGGCTTCAACCATACTTGAAGAATTTTAATGTCTTTTGTCTTTATTATAAAATATTCTGGCATATTCAGAAAATAAATACTGCTCTGACAAGAATTTATGGATAAGTCATTCCAATAAATAACTTATCCTTGTATTTCTCCTTTGATGTTGAAATATATGAGCTAATTTACTACTTAAAAAAAAAACTTCAGGAAATCAATAGATGAAACATTGACAAACAACAGTTCTAGACTCTCAAGTTCTATGATCCTGGAATCTCAAGCTTTAGATATAACAATGTTTAAAATACCTCTTATTTAACCAATGGCCACTTTTGATTTTTGGTGAAGCTCCACAGTTGTCTAGACACCCACACAGACTTTCACGCCTCAAGACCAGTGTCCACGGTTTGCATTTGTGACAGGCTTCATTCCCTCACTCCTCATTCTATGCATGTTGACTGTATGTCATCTATTTAGTTTCTGACCTCTACTTTATGCTTATATATAACTTCAACAAGGTAAACATCTAAGTAGAATGTAGGTGAGCATTGGTATTTTCAGGAAAACCTCAATTGAACTGTAATGTCAACATGTGTTCAAAATCCTGATGGCTTCTTTTCTCAATATGTCATTAAGAATTTGAAAGAATATCATATATGCATCTTTTCTATAAAGCCATTCACTGCCTTAAAAATGAATATAAACCAACAAATTTACAAACAAACTACTACATAATCATGATTTGATGTTCATATATGGTATAATGAACAGATTCTACTCTTTATACTCTTATATGTTATAGAACAAAGCTAAAAAGTGAACCAACTTTTTAAAAAACACATATATAAAAACAACCAAATTCCACAAATACTGTTTGAATTTAAAAAAAATAGTTTCTAAAATTTGAAAACTTGTCAATAAAATAGAAAATTATGATAATCACATGAAGACAATGTATAATATAAAAAGGATTTCTTCATTAGCTGTGTGTCATATGAAAGTAGAGGGAAAAAATAATTGGTTTAATATAAAAATTAGGTGTACAATGACATAAGCTAAATGACATAAAACATAATAATCTGTAATTCAAAACTCAATAACTATTTCTTTCACATCAAATAATCTCCAGATGCCAGTAGCAGAGTAGATTTCCATATGAATATTTTGCATTATTAAAATCTGATTTTTGTTCTGTTCACTTAAGTGCTGATTTTGGTGTAGTTAAATTTTGACAGTAGCATAGAGCTACTTGTTAGTATCACTCCCAAACTGAAAACTGTATACCACGAAAAAGACTGTAATTTTTTAAACATCAACTTCATTACTTCCTATATGCATATTCTCTTTGTAATCCTGGTTTAAACATACCTGTGATAGTTACATGATAATTGCCATGAAAGGTTAAGATGATTTCACAGTACAAAGATGATGATGTTAGACTCAATCCAAAGACAAAGTTATGAGGATATTGACAGATGGGACACACTTTTTACTATTAGTGATACACCTTGAAAGTCCCATAAATTTAAATATTTTTAAGTTTTAAACCAGAATCTCACAATTCTATATATTTATGGAGAACACCTGATATTTTGGTACATGAATTCTTGCATAGTAATCTAATCAGAGCGCGTGGCAAGTCCATCACATTTAAAATGCATTATTTCTTCAGCTGTGGGTGGTGACACATTTTTATTCCCAGCATTCAAATGTCTGAAATAGAAGGTATGTGGCACTTTAGGGCCAGGCTGGGCTACACAGTGAGTACTATATATCAACAGGTCTACAAGTCACAATGCTATATCATATCATATCATATCATATCATATCATATCATATCATATCCCAAATGGTGGTTTGATTTAGATGTCCCTTGTAAAGTCATGTGTTCTAGGGGCTGGAGAGATTGCCCAGCAGTTAAACACTTGCCTCCAGTGCCTAAGGCCCCCAGTTCAATTCCCCAGTACCCACATAAACCAGATCCACAAGGTGTTCTCTCTCTCTCTCTCTCTCTCTCTCTCTCTCTATCTATCTATCTATCTCTCCTCTCTGCTTGAAAATGAATAAATAAAATATTTTTTTAAAGTCACTTGTTCTTAATACTTGTTCCCTAGGAAATTTGGAGGTGGAGCCTCACTGGAGGAGGTATGTTTTTTGGCTGGGCTTAGGGGTGAGATAGCCAGATCCCCTTTGCCAGAACTCAGTTCACAATTCTGATGATTGTCCTCTGCTGGGGCAAGGAGGAGATGTATGGTCTCAGCCATGTCATCATGAAGTTTTCCCTTATGACTACAAGTTAAAATAAATCTTCCCCTCCCATAAATTGTTTTTGTTCGGGTGGTTTGTCTTAGAAAGGAGAAGGTAACTACTACAGAAAAGTGGTGTCAGAGGCATAGGATAATTACTGCTTGTGATGGTTAGGTTTTGTTGTCAACTAGATATTTTTATTTATCTTGGGTGGGTCTCTGAGGATGCTTACAGGATGGCAGCCTCTCAGTAGGGGATCCAAGGGAAGTCCCATTAAAGTGAAAGAGGCTGGTCCTCTTTTACAGGTCCCGACAGAGAGAAAAATCCATCACCTACACCACACACACAGAACAGGGAACAGGCAGGAGGAGAAGCAGAGAATTTCTTCCCCTTTATATAGCCTTAGGGTGGGCCTTACAACCCTTCCCCATACTTACCAGCTTCCTGAGTCTCTGGAATTTCCTTCCTGCACTGCCCACACAGGAATGGATGTTTTACTTCTAGCTTCTTTGAGCTTCCTTACATCCTGCCCCCTACTGAGAGGCTGCCTTCCTGTGAACATCCTCATAGACCCAACCAAGATTACTTGAGAGGTCAAGTTGACAACGAAACCTAACCATCACAGCAAGCAACTGCTTTAACCACTGAGCCATCTCTCCAGCACCAGCAAGAACTTTTTTGAGGCTTGGCTCATGAAGGGAAAATCAGCATTGTCCAGACTGAACTAGGGGAAGTTTGTGTGAGAGGCTTGCTATGCTTTTCACATGTCCTGAAAACCTGAACAGGGATGAATTTATAAGAAATCGGCTGATGTCAGTAGAAGGATAAGGCCCAGAAAGAAATAACAGAGTTTGAAAGGAGACAGCATCACAGTTTAGCTTTAATTGTTTGAGAAATTACCAACATTGAGATTGGACCAGCTGCTCTGCATTAGGACAGAATGCTTGAGTTTTCTGCTCTTCAAAGTCAGCTTCATTCACCCCAGAATAGAATATCTGTTATCCCAGGTGGTACTCTAGGAATATAACAAATGCATGAAAGAAAGATCATTGGATTTCCAAGGCAGTTTGTTCTTTTAGAAATGGCCACTGCGTTATATGTGCCATGATGATGAACCATGGGTTTCAGAGGAGACACCAGAGTTTTTGAGATGTCAGGCCTATGGGATGGCTACTAAGGAGACCTTGTGGGCACAGGATGGAGTTTTCCACATGCTATTGGCAGCCCAACTGCTGGAACTGAATCAGAACCACAGGGTCTCTGTCCCAGGTTCTACATGTCAGACATTGAGCTGTAAGTTTTTGTTTTTCCTGCTTGTTTTAGATGGTGCATTGATTTAATCTTTACTTTCTATACCCAGTGCCATCTTTTATTGTCTGAATGTAACTCCATGCCATCATGTATATTTAACTTGTTTTAGTTTTACTGGCTTAAATTTAAAGAGACTGTTTAATGTCACAGATTAGACTTTACTTCTGAACAGTGTTGGGATTGATTAAAAGAAATCTGGGCTGGAGAGATTCAGTGATTGAGGAGAAATGATTCCAAAATCCTGATTTCCTGGTTTTGATTCCTTTGTCCTCAAACCCACCTACCCCAAATAATGCATGAATCTGAATTTTGTTTGCAGTCACAAGAGGCCTTGGAATAATTATTCTTTATTTCTCTATCTCTTTGCTTGAAAATAAATAATAAGTAAAAAATATAATAAAAGTTGGCTTGTAGGCATTTTTATTACATCTTAAGATAGTCATCAGTCTATAGGGGCTATAGAATGTGGTAGCTTGATTCAGATTTCTCCCATGACCTCATGAGTTCTGAATGCTTGTGCCCCAGCTGGTAGTAATTTGTGAGGCAGAGTTTGGCTGGAATTGGTTGGGGGCAGGCCCAGGTGTACTATGGCCAGCTCACACTGGTCACAGCTCAGATCATTCTCCTGGTGCTACTTTCCACCTGCTGTGCCAAGAAGGTGATGCCCATCCTCTCTGATGATATTTTGCTTCCCCTGGCCATTATGGATCATCCTCTTACGAAAATAATCCAAATTACATCCTTTCCTCTCATCAGCTGTTGTGTGTCCTGTGCTTTGTCATAACAATGAGAAGGTAACCACAAATATCTACACGTACACAATTTTTTCCCTCTGGCTGTATAACAAATAGTGAGTGGAATTGTTTGATTATATATAAATTCTATTTATCTTTTTGCTATCTTATTTTGTGGAATCAACATAATGTTTTCCAAAATACCTTAACAAATTCACATTGTGAGGTGTTCTTTAATCTACACCTAACCAGTTTATTTTTCATTTTTTTAACCTTATGAATATTAGCTTTCCTAACTGGAGTGAGATGATATCTCATTTTTCCTTGATTGGTGTTTCTCTTAGGGTTAACAATGATAAGCCCTCTTTCAAATACTTGTTAGCCATTTGTATATCTCCTCTTGATCATTTGCTGATTTAAATCTTTGTTCTTGTTTGATTGCTGGATGAGTATTTACTCTCATTCTGTAAGCTGTCTCTGCTCTGTATTTGATTATTTCTTTATGAAGAAACATTAAAATCTGATATAATCTTTTGCCAAATTTAAGGTCATATCCTTCAAATAAATCCTGCTGAGTGAATTTTCCCATAACTTTTCTTGCAGTTTTATAGATTCATGCCTACTATTGTTATCAAAGAAAAGATGGGGATTATAATTTAATTCTCCTATACAGATATCCCATTTCGCCAGCACCATTTATTTCTAAGCTGACCTTTCTCTGTATGCCGTTATTGAAAAGAAACAGTGTAAATAAAAGACTCTACATATTACTTGATACAGGTGTCCCCCACAAACAATTGAATGTGTTCTTATAGATCGATCCTCAACTGATGGCAGTTTGGGTTTTACAACCTCGATGAAGCTGTGTTGTTGGGGGCGGGCTTATGGGATTATAAACCAGCTTCCCCTTGCCAGAGTTTGGCACACCTTTCTGTTGCTGTTTGTTTGCAGTGCTTGGCAGAGGTGATGTCCAGCCCTCTGCTCATGCCATCGTTTTCCCTGCCAGGATGGAGTCTCCCCCCGAGTCCGTAAGCCAAATAAACCAATCCTCTACAAGCCGCTTTTGCTTGGGTTCTCTCTGCGCAGCAACTAGAAAGCTGACTGCAACATATGATATAATCTTTTGCCAAATTTAAGGTCATATCCTTCAAAAAAAATCCTGCTGAGTGAATTTTCCCATAACTTTTCTTGCAGTTTTATAGATTCATGCCTACTATTGTTAACAAAGAAAAGATGGGGATTATAATTTAATTCTCCTATACATAGATATCCCATTTCGCCAGCACCATTTATTTCTAGGCTGACCTTTCTCTGTATGCCATTATTGAAAAGAAACAGTGTAAATAAAAGAATCTACATATTACTTGAAGTAAATGCATAGGTTTATTACTGGGTGATATATTCAGTTCCAGTCATTTTTTGTATTTTTGTCTTTATTATCCATACTTGCATACATCGTATGAGCAAATCTTATGATGGTACCCTCAATCCCTTCCTCCTAGTCCCCATCTACTGGGGACCCTTCTCAGGAGTATACTGGATCAGTCCCTAGAGTAGGTGGTTATAAGTAGCAGAGCAAGTAGCCAGGTCCCCCCCTCTTTTGCAATGTTTTATGTCTGTATATGTTTTATTTACAATGGTGTTATATTGTGCTTGTTTGCTTATATTTGGAAAGTACATTTTACTGTGGAACCCAAAGTTGCCTTCAATTCATTATCCTCTTGTTTCAATTTCCTGAGTGCCAACACACTTCTGTAATGTTTTAAAATAAAGGCATTATGATACCTATGTCTGTTCTAATTCATCCAGATTCTTTGATATCTATGATCTATAGTTATTTCACACAAATTTCAATATTTTCTTTTTTATATCTCCAAAAACATAATGGAATTTTAGTAGAGATTTCTATAAAACCTATATATTGCTTTGGGTAATATAGACATTTACGGATATTATTTCTTCCCATCCATGAGTGTTGGATAACTTTCCATTTTAGTATCCTTTTCATCTATTTTTGTCAGTGTTTAATGAAGTGAAAATACTTCTGAAAATATTTATATATTTGAATTCAAGTTTGTGTGTGTGTGTGTGTGACAGAGAGTGAGAGGGAGGGAGATGGAGGGAGGGAGGGAGAGAGAGAGAGAGAGAGAGAGAGAGAGAGAGAGAGAGAGAGAGAGAGAGAGAGAGAGAGAGAGAGAGAGAGAGCAAAGAATTCCAGCCACTGCAAAGGAACTCCAGACATGTGCTAACTTAGGCATCTGGCTTTACATGAGTCCTGGGAAATCAAATTCTGGTCCTTCTGCTTTGCAGGCAAACACCTTAACCTCTAAGCCATTTCTCCAGCCCAAAAGTACTTCTAAATAAAATAAAAAGAATTCTACTGTAGAATTATTTTACCATCTTGAATTAATTCATTCCTAGACATGTCATTTCATTTTGCCCACTCTATTAGATGAGATTGTTTCCTTGCTTTCTCTTCTATATTCTTTCTCAGTGGTAATTTATTTTGCAGTTTGTAACTGATATGGAGAAACACCAATACTTTTGTATGTGTTATCATCCACCTGGCTGTGAAGGGGGCTCATCAGCAGAGTGAGCCCCTTCCTGGGATGCTTGTACATGTGTGTTGGTGCACACATGTCACTTGAAGGTCCTCCAGCTCCACAGCAATATCTTAGTGCATGGAGTCACTCATGGTTGTTAAGGCTGCTTGAGTGGAATACCGGCTAGTGGCAGGATCTTCACCACATACTCTTGGATCAGGATATTTTCTTTTCTGATGCTTCTTTGCTTCTGCAGTCCACCACAGTAACTACACTCACCTTCCTTCAGCAGTAGACTGTCTCCATTGCACATTGGCACCACTGGATCCAATTGTTCCTGTGCTGTGTAAATTTCCCAGTGTAAGATACACCTTCAGAAAATAATTCTTTAACCTTGAACCTGTTTCTCTGAAGGCTCATAAAAAGTATATTTTTAGCCAGGCATGGTGGCGCACACCTTTAATCCCAGCACTCGGGAGGCAGAGGTAGGAGGATCACTGTGAGTTCAAGGCCACCCTGAGACTACATAGTGAATTCCAGGTCAGCCTGGGCTAGAGCGAGACCCTACCTCAACCCCCCCCCCAAAAAAAAAGTATATTTTTAGACTGTAGGGAAAGGTCAGTTGTTAAGGTGTCCATCTTGCAAGCCTGGGTTCAATTTCCCAGTACCCACATAAGCCAGATGCACAAAGTGGCACATGCCTCTGGAGTTCAATTGCCATATATATATATATATATATATATATATATATATATATATATATATATATATATGCCCTGGTTTGCCTATATTCTGTGTGTGTGTATGTGTGTGTGTGCATGTGTATCTCTGCTTGCAAATAAATACAGAAAAAAATTTTGAACAACTGTTTTCTAGAACATCCCAGTGAGGGTAAGTGCAAAGTGATAAATCCACAAGAATGTATCTTCCTTAGCATTTTGAATCATTCCTCTATTTTAAACCTAGAGAAACCTGACATTTGGAGTCTAAGCCTTACATCATTATGTAACCTTTGGGTCTCTGACCTTAGACTTTAGACTGAGAGAATCATCCTAGTATTACTCACATGAGCATAAAATATTGTTAGCTAATCATATCATAATAAAAGTGAAATAAAATAGTCGGGAAGTATACAGAATTTTTTAATGAAAACATTAAACTGAAAATACATTTAGCCCAATTATAGAAAGTTGACATAGTTTTTAAATCAATTTGCAGCTTTGCACAATTTATAGAATATTGCAGATGAAGATAAGGTTGGGTTGCCTCAATTAAAAATTATAATACACCACCAAAAATTCTTTATCCTTCTTAACAGTATTCCAACAACAGTTTGTGAAGATAAATATTTAATAGGGAAAAATATAATCAGTATTTTGAATAATGCTTGACATTAGCTTTGAACTGGCATTAATTCATGAGACTCAAAACATCGTTAACTCATCCTGTGATAAAGACAGATAGGTAGATTGATAGATGATAGATATATAGATAGATAATAGAAAGTTGAAACAGATAAAAAGATAATTGATAGCTGGTAGATATATTGAAAGATGGATGGTCGGGACTTCATGTGTGATTGATAAATATCTCTGTATCTCAGTTATGTCTCTAGCTATTGTAATTGTACCTTGTTGCTTTATGTATCTAGAAGTTCTTACTAATATTGTTGATAATGCCTTGGAGTCATAGATAAGTTATCATATAATCAAAGTGCCCAATATGATATTTTAAATATTTTATTTATTTGAGAGAGTGAGAAAGAGAAAGGGGATGATAGAGAGAACAGGCATGCCAGAGCCTCCACCCACTGCAAATCAACTCTAGATGCATGCACTGATTTGTGCATCTGGCTTTATATGGTACTAGAGAATGGAATCTGGGTCCTCAGACCTTACAGGCAAGTGCTTAAACTGCTAAGCCCTTTCTCCATCCGCCCCCATTGTCGTTTCTCCCTGGGCCCCGCTGTCAGCCGCCAGAGAGAGAAGCCGGTTGGAAGCTGCAGCCGTGGGCCACTGCTTTGCTGTGTTAGGGCAGTTCCACAGAGCTGGGGGTGGACACAGATGCGAGCAGATGTGTATCATGTATCCATGTGTCATTTATTGAATGGGGAGAGCTTACATTTAAAGAGAGAAAGAAGCCAGGGGGATGAGGAGCTGCAGAGGGCAAGGGGATTGGTCAGACAGGGTGGTGCGTGGGCATTCTGCAAGTGGATAGGTGAGTGCAGACAACCTGTGAATACCTAATTTGTATAATTGGGGAACCTGAGTGGCAGGAAATATGTGATTCTAGCCATGGGTCCAATAGGGATGGTTAAAGAGAAATTTGTCACCTGGGTCTAACACCCATTGTCAGCCATGCTGAGGTGAGAACACTGGGTTCCTGTGGCTTGCTTAAGGGGTCAGGAGTTTTAGGGTTGATGGTGGAGATAGGGAAATGCCTACCGAATTTGCCTGGGTTAAAAAAACCTCATTCTCCAACACCCTCTTAACCCTTTGTCCTCCGTGTCCCATTTAGCAATACCATCAAGCAGTGCTCAACACCCATATGATTTTTAAGTAAAATACCTACTGTGTCTATCAAATCCTGGGTATTTGGGTCTATGAACTTGCTGCACATATCAAGGAAAAATAGAATCAACATAAAATCTAAAAGAAAGAGGTAAAACATCAAATTCGGTAGCCTCAAGTGACATCTCTAACCAGTAACAAAGTTTGTGGACTTTCAATTCGAACTCACCAACTTAGCTACTCACAACCTAGTGAACAATCCATCTCTAGCCAGCGGCTCTCTTGTCAGCTGTTCCATGGTCCAGGCATCTCCTGGGGCCTCACTGCAATCCACAGTTAATACACCTTGGCTCCTTCAGGCCTCCATGCAGACAACCCTGCCTCAAATCACTCAGTGGGCATTTTGAGGGGGGAAAAGGCAATGTTGCAAATCCAATGACCCTTTCTTTGATGCATTTGGTAGACTAAAGGATACCAGTTGGGTTACCAAATTGCTAATCTGGGGAGGGCAATGGTAATAAAGCCAACTTTGAAGAGCAGGATACACCTCCAGCTCTCAGGGTCCCTGCTTTCTAAAGAGAGCATTTTTCTTATAGTTCGAATGTAGTAAACTGGCACAGTTTCAATGGTTGTAATCTCTCCAACAATTGCTGTTGGATAGTCACCAGTCTAGAACCAAAGATTTTATTTCTTTCTATGCCATATCCTTCTGTTAAGACCAGGCCATTTATATGCAATACAGCCCTGCACAAGTTCTCTGGACACAGAATT
>PVHP010051091.1:0-11572 GCA_004024765.1 Zapus hudsonius | reverse complement strand
TTGGTCTCCTATAGGCAACTATGAACACCACCAATACCATGAAGAGCCTATCAATTTAGGTAATAAGGACAACATTACCCATCCAAAATTACTTAATCTCTTCAGTCTTCAGAATATACTTTAACAGAAAGCAACATCAGTATTTCTACTTAAAAAAACAGTAATTTCAAGTTAATTAGACTACAGTTTCTTAATCTGTAGACCAAGCCCATAAGCAGGGTCTTGTTACCAAATGTGAGGGTCATGAACTATTTGGAAGCAGTGAAAGGTTTATAAAGCCACAACATCCTTGAAAATCAAACACCTAACAAATCCAAGCTATTTCTGCTAGCCCTCGTCCACAGTGCATCCAGGTCCTCACTGCAGGCAATGTTCTGACCACGTAACAGGTGCACTTTGTACTGATGGCTAGAAAATCAAAAAGATGGGCTGGAGAGATGGCTCAGCAGTTAAGGCACTTGCCTCCCGTGCCTAAGGCCCCGGTTTCAATTCCAGGACCCACATAAGACTGACCCACAAGGTGGTGGCCCTAGTGTTCTCTCTCCTCTCTCTCTCTCTCTCTCTCTCTCTCTCTCTCTCTCTCTCTCTCTCTCTCTCTCTCTCTCTCTTTCTCTCTCTCTCTGCTTGAAAATGAATAAATAAAATATTTTAAAAAAGAAATTCAAAAAGATGGTCAATTCAGAAAGTCACCGAAGATGCTTTACATTCTGCAATATCAAATATTCCACCAAGATTTAATTCTTTACATTAAGTAAATAAGAACAATCATGTCTTCAGTATGCGAATTTGCTTTTGTCTTTAATAAGTGGTCATATTATATGTGCATGAAAGAACTGTGGTAAAATAAAATTCTTTGTGAATTATTATGGGTAAATGTTTAATCTTCTATACATAGGAATGCAGAATTGCTTTAAGATTTGTCAGAGAAAAATTGTTGAGAATCAGTTTCCGTTTTGTCCCGTCAGGTTTTTAAAGTTAAAAAGAAGCCAAGCAACCTACTGTTTTTATAATCATAGAGAACTCTCTCGTCTCAGGAATTGGCGTGATGGATTGAAAAAGGGACAGATAAGGCCTGTATAGATGGGGTGATGGTTTCATCCAGGTGTCCCCCACAAATGACTGTGTTCTGAATGCTTGATCTCCAGCTGATGGCAGTTTTGGAATTGGAAAGTTGTTGTAGGCATATTGTTGGGGGCCAGATTATAGAGGGGTTAAAAGCCAGCTTCCCCTTGCCAGTGTTTAGCACTCATTCCTGCCGCTGTTTGCAGTGCTGTGGCTGAGGCGATGTCCACCCTCTGCTCATGCCATTGTTTTCCCTGCCATCAGGGAATGTCCCCTTAAGTATGAAAGCTAAAATAAAACCCATTCCTCCATAAGCCACTCTTAGTTGGGTTCTCTTTTGAGCAGCAGCTTGAAAGCTGACTGCAATGGATTTTTCTGCACACAGCTCAGATCCCACTGGTAATACCATCTCAGGGACAATAATGCCATCTTTGTTCTCTTTGGGTTTTATTGTTTTCTTGCTTTTTATTTTGAGCTATGCCATGGTGTGATTGTCATTGCTGCTGCTAAATGCAATGCTTTGCATGCAGAATATATAGTTCTATGATAAATGCTAAAGATCCAGTGCTTCCCTATAAGGGCCACCACACATGTCTAAAAGGAATGAGAAGAAGAATGGGCCATCTCGTTGAAGTAAATCAAATGTTATGACTCTGTGGCCTGGACTATTCAGGGTTAAATATGGGTGCTTGCAGGGACACGCTCCCAGGGAGGGTAAAGATTTATGGAAGGGGAGGTTATCCCGAGGTCCATGAAGAAAACACGACACTGGAATGTAGACATGGGTTATACTTCTCTAAACCTACCTTCCCAGTGCCCTGCCTCTGTACCTGTCCACGTTTTTGTTCTTCCCCCAGAGGACATTTGAGGTCCATCTATGGAAAAACCCAGAGCTCTTCTAAGATCAGGATTGAGCCATGCCCTCCTGATCTGTTTCTCCAACATGTCTACTTCTCTCCCTCCCTCCCCTGAGTTCCCAGAGTGTCTATTCATGCATTCCCCTTGAGCTCCTTGCGCTTTCTGTCACTTTTCTGTAATATCTAACTGCACAAACACATGACTGAGATGAAGACACATCTTTTGTGTATAAGTACTTTATATATTTAGCACATTACCTAATACGTAGTAGTGCTGCAAATATATTAGCTTATTGATTTTGGAGTTGGCCTCTGGCTATACCCTAACTTAGTCTGCTTTTTCAAACCTTGACAATCAGCTTCTTCTATCAACATCCACACAGATCAAAATTTTTATTCTGTCATTTTGAAGTGTAATATTCTGAAAAGTTGGAAAAAGAAAGAACAGGTGTTTATGGAAGGGAAATATATTAAAATCATTTCTTGATAGAAATGGTTATAATTGTGTGTTTTTTTAATTTTTAATATATATTTATTGTCCATAATGAGTTATATTATTTAGTGGGCAAACCATGCATTGTTATCCCAACTTCCCCAGTTCCCCCCCTCCCCATCCCTGATCAGTTGTATATCCTCCTCCATGGGCTGTCTGTATTAGTCCTGTGGCAAGGGATCCTGGATATCTTAGTACTCATCCCAGTCTTCCTGGCCCAAGTGTGTTGTTACTGATGGGTGCCATAATTGTGCGTTTTGTAGTGTATGATTTTCACTAAAATAAAACCTAACTCAATTATTATACATAATCAGAATTTCTCTATGTATTAATTCATGGGTAGAAAGATCATGTACAAGTTACCTTTAGAACAGATTCTGATAGACTGTGCTCTGATTCCAGAAACTTTTGTGAGTGTGTGGTGGAGAGGGATGAGGCATGTCATGTATTAACTAGTTCAAAAGCACATGTTATGAAGGATGTGAAGTCATGCAGAGAAAACAATATCCTTTCTTACTTAACCAGAGACTGGAGATGAGGCTCGGTTGCTAGAGTGCTTCATTAACATACACAGTGCCCAGGGTTTCATACCCAGTGTCACATAAGCTGGGCATGCTGATGTATGCCTATAATTCCAGTACTCAGGACATGAATGTCATTCCTTAAGTACAAAGGGAGTTTGTGTCTGTCCTGGGCTACAGACCCTGTCTCAAGGAAACAAGAAAAAAAGTGGAGGAAGAGAAAGAGAAGGAAGAAGTAAGAAACATTACACAGTCAACATTCCAGGTCACATTGAAGTTTAATAATCTCTTATATTTAGTATATTGATGTCTTTTCATATACAGAGATGTTGCCCACCTCAGTAACAACATGCAAAGGAGGGTGGAACCAGGTTGACTCCTAGGCTATTCACAACCCTCTACCCCATGGACTGACTCAGGCTGCCCACAGAGCAGGATATCCAACTGATCAGGTACAGAGAAGAGGGAAATAGGCGAATTGGAGGCATCAACACATTATTCCCTTATTAAATGTATCTAATTATGGATAATAAAAAATTTTTAAAAGAGAAAAAAATGCATGCACACACATATAAAACACACAGAGAAAGTTAGAGCGAATTTAGAGTGTGAAGCTAAAAGATATTTTCTAGAACATATTCCTTTCAAATACTGTTGCAAGTAATCTATCAAAGGTTGACAAAATATTCATCTATTTCTTATACATGCAATGGTTTACCAAAATTAAAGCAAATAAACAAACAAAATAGCTGAAGACAGTGAGACTGTGTCAATAAGTTATCTAGAGAAGTTTTTTTTTTCCTAGTTGTATCCTGTATTTAAATTGGTTTATCCCCATAATAATTAATTATTCTCCTACAAGCGTGTTCTGGAACTTTTTCAGCAGAAAGAGGAAAAAGAGTGAGTGACCTAGGAAATAGCTCTTCTGAAAAACTTGGTGGTGTGGGGGGGTCATGATTCCTCCTATCAACAAGAGTGACAAGGAAGGAATAGACCTTGCCTGAGTTCCACTTCCAGAAACAGCAGCTCTGGGGTTAGATCCATGTTTTTCAGATCCCAACCCCACCTCTTTTCTTCCCTGATATAAGCCAGATGTACTATTCCACCCCTTACTACATGGCTCAAGATTGTTCCACAGCACCTGAAAAATCAGAGAATAACATAAGCATTGCATCATGTGTTGACTCCTGATTTCATTCATGAGAAAAATTAGGTGAGTGTAGAAAACCATACCTAGCTGAGCTAAGCAGCATGGAATTGGCAAAACACATATCTTCCCAGTAGGCCTCTGTCCACCATGCGTGTCATGATCATGCTCATTCATTTGCATGCTACAATATTCCCTCCCATCCCAGGCAGCTGCCTTCCAAGGCCTCATATTAACTCAAATCCTCATGATGGTTAGCTCTGACCATCAGGTGTGCCTCCCATATACAAGCATAGCCGTGTCATGGAAAAGAGAGGATATTATAGAAAACATATTTAAATGAGACTGGTAAATGCAATCAGTGTCTATTTTTCTTCTGTTTTAGCTTTTTTAAATTTTAATATATTTTAGTAATCAGGCATATTCCTTAGGGTAGATAACAATGAAAATACCAGGAGACTGAATGAAGAAATCATCATACATATATAAAATAGAATGTTGCTCAGTAATTCAGATAATGAGATACAAATAAATGAAACAACACAGATAGCTATCAAAAACAGCATATGAGTGAAAGCAGCTGGTCATTCAGAAGCAGCACAGGCTTATATCTACTTCCAGCTTTTCCTTTGAACTCAGTGCTTCACAGACACAAGCTGCATATCCTATACCCTTACTTTTAACTCTGCATGTATGTTACTGGCTTTTCTCTTCATGTTTAACTTTTTTAATTTTTATTTTTGTATTTCACATCTGGCATTGAAATCACTCTACTGCCCAGACAGGGTTACATTTGTAATTCTCCTGCATCAACATCATGAGTTGCTAAGATTGCAGGTCTGCATGACCAGGTCCTCCTAGTCAAATGGATTTTGACAAGCTGACTAATTTACTCTTTCACTATTTTAAGCTAATTCTCTCTGTATATTGGACAGAGATAAATGCACCAAGTCAATTTAATAGTACCACAGTGAGGAATAAACAAGATAATTTATGTGAAGTGCTTTACAAACTTAGGAGTCCAGTGTAAAAATTAAACATGTCTAGTTTAAATGATAACTATACACTATCTAATAGAGTTAAGCCACTTTTTATAAGTTATGTAGAAATGTTAATCTTGAATGATCACTATATGTTAAAGAAATATTATATCTATATTTCTCTATAAAAGATCAAATACATATTTTAAGCAGAATATTCATTAACACTGGAGAAAATTCCAACACAATGAATCTTTAATATAATAGAGAAATTAACTCCATCATAGATGGTACATAAAATGTATCTACTTCTGTTTGGCTTACCATAAGATAATTTTTAATTCTGTTATCTAGTATGGTTTCAAATAAGTAGCTGGATATGTTACAATCTCAGAGAGAGATTAAAATATAAGCCCTAAATATCAAATAGAGAGCATCAATACATTCCTCTATCCTATATCTAATATTTGGTGAATCTCATTATATCAGTGGCTGAAAATAGTGTCAAAGGATTCAAAGAACTTGGAAAGGATATGTGGAGGTTGGTGTGGAAACTCTAGCATTAATAAATGCTACTGTCTTATCAAGTAGAACAACCATCATAGAGGAAGGGCCCATCAATCCATTTAGCACCCCTGCAAGTCCTACCTAATGGGTACAATCCACACACAGAGTCAGTCACGCAGTCCTCTGGGAGTGTTCTCTAATGCCTGTGTCTGGATAGGTACACAATCACATACAAAAGGAACAGCAGCCTTTCAAAACACTTTCTGAAATGTGCTCTATATAAGATCCCTTGTGTGGGGCTGGACAGATTTCTCAGCCAGCAAATTTCTTGCCTCGAGAGCATGAGACTGAACCTCAATCCCTATGTAATTTCTGGGCATGGTGGTGTGCCTGCGTAATCCCAGCTCTGGGAAAGCAGAGATGGGTAGACACATGTGTACACGCATGTACTGTGTATACACACACAGGTAAAGATGCATGTGCATACATGGAAGTTATAAGCAAAAAAGGAAAAATGCATTTGTTACGAACTTTTGAGCAATAATGTTTTGAAATTATGAAAGAAACCTCCATACACTTTAATAATATGAGGATCTTAAGTATGGTTAACAATGAACAGAGGCTATTAGAGGAAATTCTAGAGGTTAAGATAATTCATCTTAAAATTGATGCAAAAATTTATGAGCTCATTTGAGAAATATGAAATCTGGCAAACAAGCATCTGCTATACGATAGAGATTTAAAAAGTCAAACACCCTTCCAGCAAACATGAATATATTTGATTCAATGATAAAACACAATACATGGTGGTAAAACAAAATAATTTATATTGGTATCTGCATATGTTTGTTTATTCATGTTCAAAATGTCAATGGTATCTCTATGCCTTTTCCCAATGGTCATCTAATGAGTCTAGAAACATCTTAAGAATTATGGAGACCAAAAATAATCCTCTTTATACCCTTGTTTTCGGGGAATCTAAAAGTAATAGCTAATTTTACTCTTCACTACTCTACAAGCCAAAAACATCAGTATGTCGCACTAAAAGCTAGCTTTTAATTTAAAACTCTATACCAATTTCTACCAAACCAACCTAAAATGTATCTAAATTCTGCTCTAGTTATTACACCTAATTGCAGTCTCATTTTTTTGCTTTTTACACAAATTGCCACAAATTTCCCTATAAAGCCCTCTGAATTTAATATCCTCATTTGTTATGGAAGATTTGGTCATCCTAGAAGCAGAGAAAGAGATAAGGAACTGAAGAATTGATTTTTTTTCAAGCCTGTACTGTTGGTTGTAACAGAAGAAACCGAATCAGATTTTGCGATGCTCAGATAAAAACATCCAGGGATATATCCGTGGTGCTGATAACATCGCCTGAGAGAGACAAAGCTTTCATCCTAACTAAAAAAAGATGCAGAATGTAGTTTTTTTTTAAGTGAGAGGAAGAAGAAAATGATGAATCAGATAATAGAGGAGACTGAAGGGTGGAGTCAGGGTGGGTAGAGATTTCAAGGGTAAAGAAGTCAGATGGGGTCATTTGGATGAATTTTTCAAAAACATCCTCAATGCTAGATAGAGAAGTCACACATGAATTATAAAATATGACTGAATATTTTAAGCAGAAGAGATTTTAGATGTTTATTTCTTAATGGATATGAACATTATGAGCATATTATCAGGGTGGGATGTCAAGGAAAACAAGGCAAAATGAAAGTTTGACACGCCAAGATTGGTATGTTTTAAAGGCTCAGTAGGAAAAAACATATAATAGATTTTGTCATTATCCAAAGAGAAAATTAATTTTTGTTTGCATATAGTCAATAGGCTGCATGACTTATGAAATGGAACTGTGGATGAAGTACAAAATAAGAATATAGAATTTGTAATATAATGTCATGAGGTTTTGGTCCTGGTGCCAGAGCACAGCTGAAAAAGAGGAAGGAAATTTATTTAGTGAAAAGCCTATATCATAGTACATGTATGAGGGGTGTTTTTGCATGTGCATAAGCCTGTTTGTATGTGTGTTGGAGCACTTGCATGGAGGTCAGAGGTCGGTCAATATCAGTGATCTTCCGCTTTCAATCTTCACCTTCATCATTAGATAGAGGGTCATTTACTACAATATGGTACATACAAGATGGTACTCATATATATGCAAGTGAGAGATTACTGTAAGAAAACATGGTTTGTGGTTTCTTACGCCATGTGTGTATATGTGTGTACATGTTTGTGAGGTTGGGCATGTATGTGCATGCATGTGTAGACTATGGGTATGATTCTCAAAAACACTGTCCACCTTTTCTGAGACAGACTTTCTCATTGGCCTGGTGCTCATCAATTAGGTTAGACTAGCTCTGCACCAAGCCCCAGGAATCCCTCTATCTCTGGCTCACCAGCACCAGGATTAATGACATTTAGGATGATACCTGGATTTTTGTGTGGGCTTCAGCTCAGCTCTTTGTGCTCCTGCAGCAAGCCCTTTACCCACTTAGCCATCTCTCCAGCCCTAGAGAGCATTTGTTTATAACTGGAATTCAGGACCAATGAGTTCAAAGAGTTGGAAAGGGTTTTCTGCTTGACTGACTTTCTGACTTCAACCAGCTTCCAGAAAACACTTTCTTTGTCAGTCTTTAACATCTGATAATTACAAGGGCTGACCTAAGAAGCTCTGACCTTGAATAATAAGCAAAGTGGTTAGTGAGGGTGGTGTCCATAGCCAGATGCCTAGTTCAGACATACTTTTTCATTTACAATGGAACATTTCCTTGAGTTATTTTGGACAAAGGCTCAACTCTCAACTTGACTTAGCAAACAGCTTCATTCACTTGACCAGTGGGTCCTTTTATAAGAAGTCAATGATTCATTCTTCTCTTCTGTTCACAGATCGTTCCCGATTGTCGTGTTAATTGATCACAATTAACAGTAGCTATTAATTATTCTATCCTCTTGGGAGATTGCGGCAGTCAACTTTATTAAGTGCCTTTATACTTGACTGAGCTCTCCTTAGGTATCTGTTTCTTTGCAATGAAGACCTGTACAATCCATGCAAGGAAGGGGAGGGAGTTCTATTTTCCTTTTTGGCATTTTTTTTTACTTCCAGCTCTCTATGAACCATTCATGCACTTTTAGGGTGGACCTAGATTTACCTATCGCCCCTTAATCTCTACTTCATTTCCTTTTCTCTTTGTAACCCACAATGACCAATGAAATATGAACGCATTCTGTAACTGACTTAGAACCTATTTCAAACTTGAAGAAACTGCATTTCTCTCTTTGTCCCTAATTACTCAGAATCCCCAATTCATTATTTTTTCATCTATCTTCAAGTCTTAAACTTCGGGTATAGTTCCCTTGAAGGCTAGATCTTGTCATCTTCCTTAAGCCTAATGTATATCTTATTGCTTGCCTTTTTAAAGTGTTTTATTATTTTTTTTTTTGGTAGGAGAGAGAGATAGAGAGAATGAGCACACCAGGGCCTCCAGCCCCTGTAAATGAACTCCAGACACATGTACCACCTTGTATATTTGGCTTTACATGGGCACTGGGGAATCAAACTTCTGCTTTGCAAGCAACCACCTTAACTGCTGAGCCATTTCTCTAACTCTGCTTTTTAAAACAATTTATTCATTTAAAACAATTTATTCATTTATTTATTTGCAAGCGGAGAGAGAGAGAGAGAGAGAGAGAGAGAGAGAGAGAGAGAGAGAGAGGAGAAACACACAGAGAAAATGGGCACACCAGAGCCTCCAGCCACTGCAAATGAACTCCAGATGCATGCACAAATTTATGCATATGGATTTACATGGGTAATGGGGAATGGAACTCAGATTATTAGGCTCTGCAGACAAACTCTTTAAAGGCTGAGCCATCTCTCCAGCCCCTGCTCACCTAATTTTTGATGTATAATATTCTCTAAAACTCTTTATATTTCAACTTTGTTTTTAAATTAAATATTTTTATCTATTTCTTTGTGAGCAGGGAGACAGAGAGAATGAATGGGCATATCAGGGCCTTTTGCCACTGCAAGTGAACTCCAGTTGCATGGGCTAGCTTGTGCATCTGGCTTTATATGGGTGCTGGGGAATTGAACCGAGGCAGACAGGCTTTACAAGAACATTCCTTTAACTGCTGAGACATCTCCCAAGCCCTTTCAGCTTTTTTTAAGAACTGAATTTATTGTATCATTTGTTAAGCTTTTTGTTTGTTTGGTTGGTTTTTGAGGTAGGGTCTCACTCTAACCCAGACTGATTTGGGATTCACTATATAGTCTCAGGGTGGCCTCAAATTCAGTTAAGCTTTTTATATACCATATGTACCTCTGTTGTTTCACATACTTTGCTCATAATGGGGATTAGAGCTCTGTGTAGCAAGAGGGTCAGAAAAATGTGACAAGGGTGTCAAACCTTTTGGTTTATAAAGGCCACATTATTACAACAAAGCTCACCCTTGGGAACTATACCACTAAAGTATACAAGAAGCTGCAAAGAACTTTCGTCATGTTTTAATTAAGTTTGGTATTTTGTATTGGACCACATTCAAAGCTATTCTAGGCATCAGCTACTCCTGCAGGGATATGGGCTAGTACCCTGAGAATGTAGTATACCACTGAACATTCCAGAAATGCTCCATAAATACTTCCAAAGTATTGTTAAACCCTCTTGATAGTCATTGTGTCTTCCTTAGTTGTTCAGCCACTTGTAGGTCTGAAAAGTTTGTATCAATAATCACTTTTAGTCTTAAGCCTGGTACTGTAGATAATGTAGTATTTGTTGGTATTAAAAACTTCACAGAGTGTTGGGGAGATGATTCAGCAGTTAAAGGCACTTGTTTGCAAAGGCTGCTGGCCTGGGTTCAACTCCCCAATATCCACATAAAGACAGATGCACAAAGTGGCATATGTGTCTGGAGTTCCTTTGCAGTGGCAAGAAGCCCTGGAGCACCCACCATCTATGATTCTCTGTCTGTTGCTCTTTCTTGCCAATAAATAAACAATGTTGTGAAAAATTCACACACTTTGCTCTGTCCATTTTTTCCCCTTTCCATTCCCTTCTCCGTATATCATTTACACTGCAATTTCAACTTGATATTGTTGGAAATTGATTCATCATTTTTGCTCATTAACTATTAAGTCAGAATTTTCATTTCATGGAGGACCCGCAACAGATTCTTTACAACCTATTTCTGATTCCATTTATTGCGACTGTACATTTTCTTTTTCCTGTTCAGGCTCCTTAGTTTCATAGAATAGCAAGAAGAAAGAAAAACCTATTTAGACTAAGAATCTTTATATTCCTGTCTTTCTTCAGTGAATAGGTGTAATTATGAGTATGGGAAATTAGAGTGTTTGCTATGATAATTATTCACTCTTCTAAAATAAGAGAATAATTAGAATGTCAACAGCTGACTGTAAAGGTACTACTAAAGCTTTTTATATCTGCCAGAAAGTGGCTTCCAGGATCCAAGTAATTAATATTAATTTTCCACAAATACTTTTTATTCATCCAGAGAACATTCCAGATGCCTTTCACTCTTGCCATTGCTCTGCGGAGATTTTTCTTCACACAAAACCGTTTATTTAAACAATGCCTTGAGAACAATTGGATTTTTTATAAGACTAAGATTATAATGTTTTCCAGCATACAAATAATGAGAAACTTGAACAAATTTAACATAGTTTTTACCATTTCTCCTTATGCTTGTCAGCAAATGCAAACTTTCACATTTTATACCATCACAAGGTCAGCGAGAATAATTAAAACACCAATGCAGAACGAATCACAGGATTAGGTTCAAGGCTTTAGTATTTCATTTCATACAATCTGCAAAGTTAAGAGAAACTTAAAATGTTACATATTGAATAACTAGAATTTGTGTCATTTCTCGGAGGTAGATTTCAACCGAAATATCATTTTTATGAAGAAATCATTAAAGACCGATAAATGGGCTGAGTGAGCACAGTTAATCTATCAGAAAGAAAAACGCTCTCTCCAGAGGACAGC
>PVHP010051090.1:0-11504 GCA_004024765.1 Zapus hudsonius | reverse complement strand
GGGCCAGGAAGACCGGGATGAGTACTAAGATATACAGGATCCCTTGCCACAAGGACTAATACAGACAGCCCACGAAGGAGGATATCCAACTGATCAGGGATGGGGAGGGGGGGAATTGGGGAATTCGGGATAACAACGCATGGTTTGCCCACTAAATAATGTAACTCATTATGGACAATAAATATATATTTAAAAAAAAAAAACACAATCTCCATCGGAGAGTGAGATCAGTGTACGTTAACAACTATACACAATTTTGGATTACCAGGATTCGATTTTTAGTAGCCTCCCTATCAATTGGTCCCATAGTGCATCTTGTCTTGGGAGCCTAAGAGTACGGGATCCGGTGCCTAACGCCCTGAATCCCAGGTTCCAGACAAGGGGGCCCCCTCACTAAGTGGAAAATTGGCCGAATTGGAAGCTGTTGATTGTCTCCCCCAGGCCCAGGCTCCTCCATTACACAAGTGCTCCTTTCTTGGTTTGCTGCTCACTCCTATTAGGAGTTGTGGTCAGCCTACTCATAACCACTGATTGTGTTTCTTGTCAGTGGTCTCTGTTTAGTCCAGCTGTCGGTGATCATTTTCCCCTGGCAGCCTGTGCAGTGCCTTCCAGCACTACACTAACTGCCTTCTGGGGGCTACCTCACCTTTCTGAGTGCTCAGACTATAGGCATGTGCTACCACACCTGGCTCTCCGTTCCCAATTTCTTTCCCTGTTTCTTAATTACCTTGTCTGCTTGGCTGACTCACAGGCAAGTCACCCTATGCTAGTGACCTGGGCCCCAAACTCCAGGAGTTCCTTGTAACTAGAGAAGGTTAGACTCACTCTATGTGTTTGGCTCAGTAGGTATACAGTAGCAGGTGGTGATCAGAGAGGCCAGTGGGTGATGCACATGCAAGCATGCCACCCCACTTTGCTCAGGACATTCATTGCTTCTGTGCTATAGAGGCTCAATTATTAATGGTATCCCATTCACTCTCACAAGGGTCTAGATCAGACTACAAATTTCACAATCATCCTGGTCATGAGTATCATGTCCAGGCCAACTGTTCCAATGTTTTAGCTCTTGGATTGTGCCTAGGCCCTGCCATGACTCTTTCCCCTCAGATTTCCTTAATGAATCCACATTAAGGCATGTATAAGAAACAGTTGTGAAATTTGTTGTTAGATTTAGTCTCACTGACAATATCTGGGGAGTATTTTTCTTTGCCTTTTGTGCCTGGTATAGCTATGTTTCCCTTGTTTATTAATCCCATTCGTCTTGTGAATACCTAATTGTGGAACTGACAGTATTTCCCCTGGTTTTAAGAAAGCTTGGAGCCACATAAGAGATCTCCATTAGGTCTGTGTATAAGATTTAACAGGATTTGCTTTTTATACTTGACTCATTTCTAGATTATGTCTGCTGTTCTCATTTCTTCCCTAATTTAAGATTATCTATGTTAATTTTTATCTGTTGTTATAAGCATTTGTAATTTATCTTTTACAATCTTTTTAAAACTAGGGAGATATTTTTAAAGCATACATACATACTCACAAACCAGTACTGATTGCTAGTTGTACAACTGAAAGAGATCATATTTAAATAATTTCCTCACTTACAAAATCTAATCTTAACAAGTGACTAGCCCTTTAAATGCTGGCTTTAGCATTCTTCAACTACAGTATTATCTAGAAAGTGAAAAGATTTCAAACAAAAACATACAAGAGATTAGATTAACTTTCAAGCTGGAACATTTTTAGATATGACCCAGAATCTTCATACCAAACATTGTCATGAAAGAATCCTCTTTACTGAAATTGCATTGCCTAATTAGATAGCATTCAGAGGTGTTCACAATGAAATTGTGTGTGACTGGAGAAGAAATGGAGACAAGGAATGTTGGAGAATTTAGTTTTGGGAATACATAGTCCAAATGATAATGGCCTATGAGGAGGAGACCATTAGAAGCGTACGGCCTGAGGGCAGCTATTTGTCCTGTTGCCCTGGGTGTGAGAGTCTGGGAGACTGGTACCCAGTGGCTTGCAACTAATGTAAAGCTGAATAAAGAAGTCTTAACAGACCAAGGAGATTGCTTAGCGGTTTAAGGCACTTGCTTACAAAGCCTGCAGACCCAGGTTTGATTCCCCAGTACCCACATAAATAAAGCCAGACACCACAAAATGGTGCATGCATCTGGAGTTTGTTTACAGCAGCAAGAGGCCCTGGCACACTCATACCCTATCTCTCTCTCTCTCTCTCTCTCTCTCTCTCTCTCTCTCTCTCTCTCTCTCTCTCTCTCTTCATAAATAAAATCTTTTTAATGAAGTTTTATCAACATTAAGTCACTCAAGAATACATTTAATAAAATTTTGGATGACTGAAAGATGGGTAACCTGTAGATAATTTACTAAGTTATTTTATGGTCAAATTGGGCATCTAGTTAAATCTGCTTCCAGAAAAATTTTAATCAAAACTATTGATATCCTTCTCAATAAGATGATTCTTGTTTGTTCATGTTTTTTCTCCTCATAGCATCAATATTCCTATTTTCTTTTTCTTAGGATGGAAGTCTTTTTTAAAAAAATACAAAAAACCTTCAAAGAATAATGTTAACATTTAAAGGCTGGATTTATAGCTAGTTGGTAGAATGACTGTGGAGCATGCCCAAGGCCCTGAGCTTGATCCCCAGCACTAAACCAGGTGTGATGGCACACATCTGTAATGGGAGGTGGAGGCAGGAGGATCAGGAGTTCAAGGCAAGTCTGGATTACATGGAGAGTTCAAGGCTAACCTGGACTACTTGAGACCCTATCTCCAAAAAAAAAATCGGTCAGGCATGATGGCATAAACCTTTAATCCAAGCACTCAGGAGGCTGAGGTAGAAGGATTGCCATGAGTTCAAGGCCAGCCTGGGCTTCAGAGTGAATTCCAGGTTAGCTGGACTAGAGTGAGACTCTGCTTCAAACCCTATCCACCACCTGCCCCCCCCCAAATCAAATGAACCCATATGGCACTTGTAAAAACAAATGTTAACTTTTCTTATATTTGAATTATTGTTTAAGACAAAAGAAATGAAGCATTATAAAATTGAAACCTAGTTTGTACTTTCTCCCAGTTTGACCTGTACAATTCACATTTTTATAATTTTATTAAGTAAAGATTCACAAATAATGTACTCTGTGGTTTTATGTTTTGACATGTATTTTACTAAACAAACTTTTTTCACTTATATCAGTATGAATTTTTATTAACACACATTTGTCAAAGTCTATACAAACCAAAACATTCCTGGGTTTAAAAATATTCATTATTACAAATATATAAAGAAACAAAAGTTGTTACCAAAAGTTAGCTACTCCGTTTCATGGTAAGAGTGTCATGATTTTTACATGTCAACATTTCAAGACTGAGGTTTCTTCTTTTCTTTTAGGACCTTATGGTACATTAGAAAATGTGTGGGTTTGCTTTATATTAAATGCTAAGACCTTAAAAATTTAGTATAAAACTAATATGCTTTAAAATGATAGTACTTCACATAACAATTTCTCAGTCTTTAATTTTTTATTAAAAAATATGACTGTCATTTTTTTTACCATCTTTTCTCCAGTGCAATGCAAATTCATCTTAAAGATATTATGTGACAATTTATCTTTCTTTACCTACAAGGTTTTTTTTTTTTTAGGTAGGATCTTGCTCTAGTTTAGACTGACCTGAAAGTCACTCTGTACTCCCAGGCTGGCCTCGAACTCACAGCAATCCCCCTATCTCTGCCTCCCCAGTGCTGGGATTAAAGGTGTGTCACCATGCCAAGGTAAACATTTTTCTGAGGCAGGGCCTCACTCTAGCCCAGGCTAACCTGAAACTCATTGTAGAGCAGGTTTGTTTTGAACTCAAGCAAACCTCCTCCTCCCAATTGCTAGGATTAAAAGCATGAGCCATTATGCCTGGCTAGACAAAACTTTTCCATAATGGGTTTTTCAAAACTGAATATCGAATTCATAACCTCTTTTCAAACTTAAATTTGCTTTCAAAGTTGATACTTGGAAATCTAGTTCAGTTATTTTGACTGATATATGTCATGGTTTGATCCAGGTGTCCCCCACAAACAAATGAATGTGTTCTGGGTAATCAATCCTCAGCTGATGGCAGTTTGGATTTTACAACCTCGATGGAGCTGCATTGTTGGGGGTGGGCTTTTGGGGGTTATAAACCAGCTTCCCCTTGCCAGTGTTTGGCACACCTTCCTGCCGCTGTTTCCAGTGCTGTGGCGGAGGTGATGTCCACCCCTCTGCTCATGCCATTGTTTTCCCTGCCAGGATGGTGTCTCCCCTTGAGTCTGTAAACCAAATAAACCCATTCCTCCACAAGCCACTTTTGCTTGGGTTCTTTCTGCGCAGCAACTAGAAAGCTGACTGCAACACTATGTAAATGGGCATTCTTATGTATCTTTTTCCACTGCAGAAACACATTTGAAAATACTATAACTACACAGTATATGTTGAAGATACTATAGCATGCTTGTACTATGGTGTTCTCTGGATGGAAAAATAAAATGTGCAGTTGGATTCTCAGAGCGCTTCCAGTAAAAGGGCGAAAATTGGTCACACAGAGATGAATGGTCCTTTAGGACTTCTTTCATCCTTATGATGAGGATGATGAAAGTTCCTTCTTCATAAGGTTTCTGTGCGGTTTAGGGGATGTAATAAATAAAAGTACTAAGCATTTAGCGTGATGTCTGATACCTAGTAATAGCTCAGTAATTAGCTATTACCAATAGTGTTATTTTAAAGTGAGTGGATATTTATTTAGTTAGTTTTAATTCTTGGAATTCACTACATAGTCTCAGGGTGGCCTCAGATTTACAGCAATCCTCCTACCTTTGCCTCCCAGTTGCTGGGATTAAAGATGTACACCACCACACACACCTGGCTGATATTAGCTTCTTCTTTTTTTTTTATTTTTTTATTATTTTTTTTGAGACAGGGTTTCTCTCTAGTTCAGGTTGATCTGGAACTCACTCAATAGTCCCAGACTGGCCTAGAGTTCATGGTAATCCTCCTACCTCAGGCTCTGGAGTGCTGGAAAAAAGGTGTGTGACACCATACCTGGAAATTTCTAAAATTTTTAAAGAAAAAATAAAAGAACTTTATTCCACCCAGTAATGTATTTTCAGTAGTTCTATATATTTTCCTTTTTTTCAAACAGCATTTAATATATTTGGCAGAATGTCAGCACTAAGACAGTAGGATATAAGAAATTTAGAGAAGAAACAGTAAAGAAAGATAATTAAGGGGCTGTAGAGATGGTTCAGTGGTTAAAGGTACTTGCTTACAAAGCCTGGTATCCCAGGTTTGATTCCCTAGAACCCATGTAAAGCCAGATACACAAAGTGATACATGTGTCTGGAGTTCATTTGCAGTGGCTAGAGGTTCTGGAGCACCCATTCTCTCTCTCCTTGTAAACAAACAAACAAACAAACAAATAACAACTAAGTAGGAACTAACCCTTGCTGGAGCTGGACAGCCTGGTTTTGCAAAGCTTTCATCCTTTATTTTCTACCATCCATTCTGTTCAACAAACTGTCACTTTAGCTGCATATATGCTAGCCAGGAAACTCATGAGCAATTACCAAAAACAATTCTGTTTCTAGTATGATTCCAATTTTAAAAATCCCATCTACCTTTGCCAGGGGAATCCCATTAAAAATCTGTCAGCAGAAGACATATTTAAATGGTTATTTCCAGCAAATGTGGTCAGAACACAAAATGGCTAACTGAAAATATGTGAGCTGTAAAAAGATGGGCAAGAGATGGTATTTAGTACCTTGAACACATCAGCTGATAGATGCTTATGGTTAACAAGGAGAACTTAGGGCTCTTTGTTAACTTGCTGAAATTCATATTTGGGAACTTATTTTAAAAAATCACAAGCTTACAGCTAAATTGTCTGTACCAAGCTACCTTTCCCTATCAATTTTCAAAGAAAACAAGATTTTAAAATACTCAGTTAGCTGGGCAAGGGGAAGAATCACCAAAGTTTCAGGGCCAGAGATCTATACTCAGTTTCAAATTGTTTCTAGGGCTTTAATATCCTGGTATAAAAGCAAAACTTTGTACACCAAAGTTTGGGATATGTCCCAAGGACAGGAGGGAAAAATGGTACAGAGCTACATTTTGTAATGGCTTTGTTCAAATAAAACCCCCCCCCCACGCACAAAAGTTGCAACTATAACTTAACTTTTACCAGCAAGAGGAGGGTAATGTCAGTTTGCATGAGCTCTGTTAAATTACTGTCCCTGTATGCAGTGTCAAATACAAGAGTAATAATTTGGTAGCAAGCATTTTGGGACTTAGAAAATGTACTTGGGACAATCTATTTTCAGAAGTACAGACCTTCAACAAAAATCAAAATTAATGATTTAAGTAGATGCTTGATCACAAAGGGATACTTGTTTTGTCTTCTTCTTAATAATTTACTGATTTATAGACCCAACAAGAAACGATGTGGACTTTTTGTTTTTCTTTAATGTTAAACAATGGATTCCCTTGAAATAGTATGGTTGTGAAGACTTGGAAATCTGGACGAGAGTAGAAAACTTGTCATTCTCTTCTTCCTCTAATCTCTAATACTACTTCACTCCCAATCTAATAGCAGAGAATTTCTAACCTGTGAAACCTAAATACATGAAAAAATGTATATAGATATATGTACGTATTTGGTTTTTTGAGGTAGGATTTCACTCTAGCCCAGGCTGACCTGGAATTCACTCTGTAGTCTCAGGGTGGCCTCAAACTCATGGCGATCCTCCAACCTCTGCCTCCTGAGTGCTGGGAATAAAAGCAGGTGTGTACCACCACACTCAGCTCATGAGTCTACATTTGCATGAAAAAATTAAAGCAAATAAACAGAACATTCCTAAGAAGACATTTTAACAAGGGGTGCTAAGAAATTTAATTAAAATTTAATAGAAAACCATAGAAGGGTTTGACATGTTGAAACTAAAGGCAGAGAATTTATAAGGCTGAAGGGTCTGAACAGAGTTCAACTTCCAAAGAGGCAGATAAATAGAAGTAATCCTGGATCTCCTGTATGGTGCCTGCTGATTTGTACTGTGGCCTCTGATCCTGGTCAGATTATATCATCTCTAGGTCCTTGTCTTTCAGTAACTGACCTGGGGACAAAACCTTTCAACTTTGCCAATGCTTAGGAATTTGGTTTTGTTATTGGCTCTTGATACCAACAAAATTCCAGCCTACCTGTTTATGCCCTGGGTCCTCAAACTCAGCCTGTTATGATTACCTCTCACTCAGCTCCATCCCACAACACAGAGACCACATAGGACACAACTAGGGACAGATTGTTCTAGCCCTTGCTATCAACTCTCACAGTGCAGAAAGTATCTGGACATATATGAGTGAGATAATTATTACACATTACATATACACCAATCCACATATTAATATATACTTATGAACACAGAATCTGAACATCTCATAATTTTAATAGCCTGAACACATACAAAGCATTCCTTAATTCATCTCTTCCTTCTCTCCTCCCAAATCAGGCTTCAAGGCAAAATAAATTAAACATAATTCTCAAGAGAGAGACAAAGAAAGAATGGGTGCACCAGGGTTTCTTGCTATTGCAAATGAACTCCAGACATTTGTGCCACCTTGTGCATCTGGCTTTATGTGGGTACTAGGTAATCAAACCTGGGTAATCAAGCTTTGCAAGCAAGTGCCTTTAACTACTGATCCATCTCTCCAGCCCCATAATTTATAATTGAAAGCTGAGTTGGTTGCTTGACCTACTACAAATCTATATACTGCATCTGGCCTAAAGTTCTCAGAGGAACCTGTAATTTTATGACCCTGCTAGTCTGTCATGACTTTAAATTTGTCTCTACACTTGATCTCATTTCCCAGCTCAGCCTCCACCTCCCTTCGTGCACACTCTCCCCTCTTATTCCTTTTTCATTCCCCTCTGCTAGTCCTGCCAATTCCCATCTGACTTTTTCTGTTCTTGCTTTTGAGCTTCAGGAAAATTCTGATTGAGTTCTCTTGAAGAAACCACCACTTAACCTCGGATTAGCAGCCCCATGATTCGTTTCTTATTGATTTCAGAGCACAGTTCCTATCATAGCTATTCCCAGCATCTCCCACACTGCTAAATCTTTAAAGCCCACACTCTTTATTTTACTCAACAAATCTTTATGGAGAATCAACAAGACACCCTGCATTTTGCTAGGCAGTACATATTAAAGTAGGGAACTAGCTAGCTAGTTACTAGCTAGCTTTCTGTTGCTATAGTGAAATGCCTAAGGCAATCAAATTACAAAGAGAAGCAGTTTGTTTTTAGCTCACGGTTTTAGAGGTTTATTGCTTAGCCCTTTTGCTTTGGGCTGGTAGTGAGGCAGCACATCATGGAGGGAGAACATGGTAGAGCAAAGTTGCTCACTTCATGGCCTAGAAGAAAAGAGAGAGGAAGGGGAAGGGCCAAAGTCCCACAACTCCTTTGGGAGCATGCTCTCAATGGCATAAGGACTTACCCCTAGGCTTCACTTCTCAAAGGTTCTACTACTTCCCAATAGCACCACCAGGAAACCAAGCCTTTATTAATGCTTGAGGGTTCTTATCCAAGCCTAGCACTGCCCTCACAGCTCCTAGTCTTTGAGAGAAGCAGAGGTAACTCTATTCCCTTTGCTTGACTGAGAGCATCCAGCCATGGAGAAAATCCATCCTATCACCTATCCTATCACCTGCCTGGCTGCTGTACTTCCCTCTATTTCAAAAGGAGATCTCATCTTATTTCTTCCTGCACCCTTCAATTCATTTTCTCTCCCACGGTCCTACTCCTTTTGATTCTAAATATTTTTTATTCTGAAATAACCATTATTTTCTGATTTTTATTCTTGAACCAATGTGTATTAAACAGAAAGCATTATTTTGACCTCTTTGATCAAAGAAATACTGAGCACACTTGGTAATCTCTTCAATTTCAACTTGGCAGTTTCTTTGAGTGCTGGTCTGTATCTTTTATTCTTTGCAAATTCGTTTCTAACCTCAAATGATCAGGATGAATGTCAATAAATTGATATCCTTGGATCTGGATGGAACATTCTGCTGAGTGGTTTCTCAGAATATGTATCAGCATTACCTCTTAAATGATTGTATTTGGATTGCCTCCTAGGTACTTTCTACTCTGCTGGAAAAGTCCCACATATCTGGCTTTAGTTTTTTTCAGTTACTAATCTTAGCCTCACATAGAAGTGTAAAGAAAATTTGTTTTCTTTTGTTGCCTTCTAATTTGGGGCTAGTAAGGGAAAGTATTTTAGCATCTACGAACCCTTATAAACTATCCCCTTAAATTCAATAGCTCTTTTTTGTTTGTTTTGCATATGTGTTTGTGCGTGGTGTGTGTGTTTGTGTGCGTTGGTATGTATACATGTTTGTGTATGGAGGTGCATGTTTGTGTATGGGTGGGCCCACACATGTGCCTGTGGGCATGCAGAGGCCAGAGGTCAACATTGCCCCCCTCAGTTGCTCTCCATGTTATGTCTGAAACAAGTTTTTTTTTTTTTTTTTGCTAAACTTAAGAGAGAGTTCACCAACTCAGACTAGCTAGCCAGCAAGACCTAGGGATTCTCCCATGTACTCCTCCCTGGCACTAGACCCACGCCATCATGCCTGGTCTTGACCCAGGTGAATACCAAACTCAGGTCCTCCTGCTTGTACAGCAAGCACTTCACCCACTCAGCCATCTCTCCAGCCCCAGATTCAGTAGTGACCTCCTGTACTTTAAATCTTCTCTCCTACAGGATGTCATCCATGACTTATAATGATCATAAGCTGGGGAATCCTGAGTGTTGAGTTCCTCAGTTCTAGTATCTTATTTTTCAGAAAGTGATGTTGGAAAGTTCTCTTTAGGAAAACATCTGGTTCCTCTTTTTAAAATGATTCAAAGCAAGTTTGATGCGGAGAGCACCCCTGATGGTTCTGCTTTAACATTGCTCAAAGTGACATTTCTTTCCCAGGGACTCAGAATATGAGCAAGAAGCCCCAATACATAATTTCTTAAGGTCCATTGATATAGTCTCTGACAATGAGCTATTGTGGGGGTTTGTGAGGAAACAGAGAAATCAATTCTAGCAAACAGATAGGCCCTGTAAGTGGTGGAGGTCTGAGTCCTAGGTCATGGTGGGAGTGTGAAAGCACAGTGCTTTTGCAAGAGAGGCTGTCTTCACTCTTGAAGGCATGCATTACAGGAGGTGGGATGCGAGGGCAGTTGGTATCTAACCCAGGCACAATACAGCTTCCTTTCTTTGGGTCAGGGGAGAGGCTGAATTTTGAACCCTCTTTCTGTCATGCCTCAGTGTCCCAGTTGCACATTATCTTCATGGTTTATCACTGGCCCTTTCCCAGAGCCTCAAGGTGCTTGGGACCACTTATTGGGGAAGCAGATTGAGGGCATAGAAGGGCAATGTTTTAGGACTGAGAGTCCTGAAGACTAACTGAAGCAAAAGAGCTGGCTAGACTCTATCAGAGAGAGATCAACAATGAAAGTCAAGTTTAAGGGGCAGGGTGAATTTTAGTTCCCTTGGGGGTTTATCTTTGGGCAAAGGGAACCCTGGGCAGTATGGAGAGGGGCTTCTAGAGATAAATATTAGCATTTCAAGATGGCAAACAGGGATGCCAAGCTTAGACCAGGAAGATCCTTTCAACTCTGGAGGCAAGTGAAAGTGCCATGAAAATGGATTTCTATGAATCACGTGAGAGGGTCAAAGGAAATCAAACAGATAGTACAGAGGGTTTCTGCTCCAGGAAGAAGACAGGTGTGGGTAGTAATGTAGTCACATGAGCCTTTTGATGGTGTAAAGCACAAGGCAGGTGTGAAAGAGACTCAAATCTCTCTAGAGCTTGAAGGGAAGATGCGACTCTCAGAGCCTGGGAAAATATTTTCACACAGGACTTTACCCAGCACCTGAGCACCTGGGAGAATGTTTTTACATATCGGAAGTATCCTACCTCTGTTAAGCTCCCTTTGAAAAGAGCTTAACACCACTGCCCAATCCACATTTATATGCCTCCGCTAGGCTTTCACTTGGAGAATCTCTTATCTTGGAGGAATTTTAACTGTGAAGCCCATATCACCCAAAAAGGTCCTTAAATAGGCTCATAGGAGCTACCCACAGGGTCATTGACTTCAGATATGGCTGTCCACTCTCCACTCTCCACTCTCTGCTCCTTAGAAAAATAAAGGTAACCTTATCTAAACTCAGTCTGTTCTATCTTCTGCCTTGTATTTTTTTCAACAGAGCTGACCTGGCTGCTCTGTGTTGTGCATGTGTGTGTTTATATGTGTGGGAGCACACGTGTGTGTGGGGACTATGCATGCACATGAGTGCCTGTGAAGCCAAAAGACAACCTCAGGTGTTGGTCTTTAGGTATGCCACACATCTTTTCCCTTCCCCCCTCCTTCCTTCACTCCCCTTCCTTCCCCTCTCCTTCTTTCCCCTCCCCTT
>PVHP010051089.1:0-11587 GCA_004024765.1 Zapus hudsonius | reverse complement strand
GTATTCTTTTTTCTTGTCGATAAATTTCTATCTTAAAGAGATGCAAATCTATGCTTGTGGATATCACTTGGCAACGTATTCTTTCAGGAACAAGACACGTTCCTTTTCCATGAAATACCACGTCATTTGCTAACCCCTGACTATGCAGATGCCCGGGAAGACTCAAGCCTCCAAGTTCAGCTCAAAGTCCTCTTGAAAGGAAGCGCTTCCTTTCCACATGGGCCCAGGAGCCAGTACTCTTGCAGATTTCAGCTTTCCTCACAGAAGACTGGTATGAGCTCTGTCCTGAGGTCATGAAACTCTGCGGAAGGAAGTAGGGTGGCTTCCGCTCATGTCAGCCCTTCCCATCCACCTTCACTACCTGCAGTTTCTTACCTGTGGCAAAGGGGGAGCTGTCCTTGTTGGCCAGTTCTTCTGTTTCTTAACTTTAACATATGTTTAAAAATGTTTTATACAATGTTTATTTGGAAACTTAATATAGGTCCTTATTAGTATGGCTCGAACTGAACACTTTTAAACCATGTTTATTGGAGTAAAGCAATTTCAATCATTAGATACATTGTATGAGCAAAATGAGGTGATAGCACCCTCATTTCCCTCCACCCTGTCACCAACCCACTGGGGACCCTCCTCGGTGGGCATACTGGATCAGTTCACAAGGTAGAGGGTTATGAATTATGCAAGAGGTAGCCAGAATTTTCCCCATTGTGTATTGTTGCTGAGGGGGGCAATGTTTCTGGATATTCTCCCCCACCATGGCTCCTCCAATCTTTCTGCCCCCTCTTCTGCTCAGTTCCCTGAGTCATGGTGGGTGAGTTTTAAGTTTGCTTTATTGGTGAGATCTTAAATGTCTCTGGACTTATGTTTTGGGTTGTGTTGGGTATTATTGTGTGTAATTTTTATAGAAGTTTTTATTTATTCACTTTTTAATAATATGTGCCAGAGGGTTAAGTAGAATATTAATCTACTTAATATTCAATACAGTATGGAAGATAAAAATCAGCAATAATATAACCAGCAGTAAATCCTAAAACTATAAAATGAAATACATATTCAATATAATCTTGACCGCAAGGGAAATGGGCTTTTAAAAAAAAGAAAAACAATTTTAAATTATTTATTTCTTTTAAAATTTTTTATTGGGAACTTTACTATATGCACAGACTGCAGATGGGTGGCCTTCCTGTCCAATTCCCCCTTCGCTTCCTCCCCCCCATTTCCACTCCACACCAAGCCTTTATCAGTGGAGGTGTTGGTAATCCCTGTGAGGTCCTGAATCACCTATGGGGTGGACAATGCCTCACACCACCCATTCCCACCCTATGGCTCTTACATCCTGTCTGCTCCCTCTTCTGCAGTGTTCCCTGAGCCTTGGAGAGCATATTATAATTCTCCTTTAGCCTTGAGCTCCCAGCAGCCTCTGGTTTTTCGGTTTCCATGCGATTTGAGTCTCCATGGTGTCTGACTTGGTTCTCAGCAGCAGGCATGAATTACTTCCCACGGAGTGGACAGCATGTCCAACCAGAGAGCAGTTGGAGCACCCATGACTGTGTGTCACCAGTGCCCCGAGGGTCCGTCTGGCCTGGCTCGTTTTGGTGCAGGGCCACACAGCTGCTGGTCCACGTGGCTTTCATCCTTCAGCAGCTTTCATAGAACTTTCCTGAACTATGGCAGTCAGTGGGCAGGGAGCTTGATTTCTCAGGGTCCTGTAACTGCAGCCTGTGGTGTCATCAGCAATAGGAACTTACTCACTCGAGCTGTGGCAATGGTCGCAGTTTTGACTGCTTCCTAGGCCTCCCTGACCAACGATCTCTGAGGGGGACCAATTCTGGCCCTGGGGGTTACCGCCAACGCCTATGGCTTTCAGGTAGAGCTGTCTCCACTATCCCACGCCCTTCTCTGTTCAAGACAGTTTAATTCACTAACAAAAAGTAGCTTTCTAAAGTGGTAATTAATGTCATTTTAGTGTTGTGCACCCCTCTTCCCTTCCCTCCCTTTCGTGTGTCCCCAGACCCCTTACAGCCCCTGCATTTTGCCCCCCGCTGGCCTGTGCATTACCTTTCCTCTAATAACTCCACACTTCTCTCACCAAACCTCATTCTGTGCATCTCTCCCGTTCCCTCCTCCTCCCCCCCACCTCCTTCCATCACCTGTATTGTGTCTCTTCTTGCCTGTCTGCTGTCTCTTTCCTAGTCCCTCACTGTGTCTCTTCACTTGAAACCATATTCCAGTTTCCTGATCAGAACTACTGATGCTTACTATAATTTCTAAACAAATCAAATCATTCCATGTTGTTGTGGTCAGCTTTCTAGTTGCTGCACAGAAAGAACCCAAGCAAAAGTGGCTTATGGAGGAATGGGTTTATTTGGCTTACGGACTCGAGGGGAGACTCCATCCTGGCAGGGAAAACGATGGCATGAGCAGAGGGCTGGACACCTCTGCCACAGCACTGCAAACAGCGGCAGGAAGGTGTGCCAAACTCTGGCAAGGGGAAGCTGGCTTATAACCCCATAAGCTTGCCCCTGACAACACAGCTCTATTGAGGTTGTGAAACCCAAACTGCCATCAGCTGAGGATCGATCAATCAGAACACAGTCATTTGTTTGTGGGGGACACCGGGATCAAACCGTGATCCATGGTAACATCCACATATGAGGGGAAACATGTGGCATTTGTCTTTTGGATTCTGGTTTAGCTCTTTTGGCATGTTTTCCAGGTCCATCCATTTTCTGAAAATTGTATCATTACATTTTTCCTTCGCACTAACTAGAACTCCATTGTGTTGATATGCTATCCATTAGTTGATAGGCTTCTGGAGGATTCCATCTCTAGCTGTTATGTATAGAATAAGAAACAAACATGGATGAGCAGTGATCTCTTTAAGAAAAGGCGAGAGTTTTTAAGGTACACGCCCAGGGGTAGCATGTTAAGTGGCCAATCTAGTTTTAGACTTTTCTGGAACTTCCGGAATAATTTCCACAGTACAAGTTTTCACTCCCACGAGCAGTGGATGAGGAGGGTTTTTTTTTTCTCCAAACTGTATTTCCCCACATCCTTACCAGCATTATTTTTTGATGGTAGCAATTCTGACTAAATGAGATAAAATCTCAAAGTGTTTTTAATTTGCATTTCTCTGATGGATAAAGATATAGAACATTTTTAAAATGTTTATTGACCTGTTGTCTTTCTTTCTTTGAGAATTCTCAGCTCAGTTCTCTTCCCCAAATTTTGGCAAGATTTGTTGATTTTTTTTTATTGCTTAAGATTTCTTTTTAGTTCTTTGCATATTCTAATAATCAACCTTTGTCAAATGAACAGCTGATTAAGATTTTCTCCCATTCTCTGGGTTCTCTTGTCTCTATTCGTGTTTTGCTTAGCTGTACAATAGCCTTTAGCTCCATAAGATGCAGCGGCTTTCAGAGAGTCTTCCCCTATGGCTAACCTTGGAGTTTCCTCCCTACTCTTCCCTCTCGTCACTCCACAGTTTCACGTCTCGTATTGAGGTCCTTCCTTGATCCATTTGGAGTTAATTTTTTGTGCAGGATAAGAGAAAGAGGGTCTAGATTTATTTTTCCACATGTGGTTAACCAGTTTCTCCAGCACTATTTGTGGAAAATACTATCTTTTATCCAGTATGTGACTTTTTGGACATTTTTGTCAAAGATCATACATCTATAGAACTTATTCTTGGATCTCCTATTCTACTCCAGTGATCTCTGTGCCTGCCTGGTGCCGGCACCATGATCATTTTCTTATTGTGATTTTTGTTCCTGGATCTCAGGTATCCTTGTTCACACTTAGGCTACCTGAAGCCATTTGTGCTTCCATGTAAATTTTGAGGTTATTGTTTCCATTTCTGCAAAGAATGGACCTAGAATTTTTGTTGAAATTGCAACAAATATGTGTGCCATTTTCACAATATTAATTCTTCCAAACCAAGAATGCAGATCTTTTAAAAAATATTTTATTTATTTACTTGTTTGTTTATGAGAGAGAGACAAACAGAGAGAAAGGGGCAGATAGATAGAGAGAGAATGGGCCTCCAACCACTGCAAACAAACTCCAGACACATGTGTCGCTCTGTGCTTCTGGCTTTGGGTACTGGGGAATCAAACCACATCATCAGACTTTGCAAGCCATCTGTCCAGCCTGAGAGTATGGGATATCTTTTTATCTTCTCTTTAACCCTATCTTGAAAGTTTGGGCAAAATAAAAGGTTGGTTGAGGAAATGTTAAAAGAACAACTTAAGGGAAATGTTTTTCTCTGAAGAAATATGGCACCAAAGCATCATGCAATCCACGCCACGTTAGCGGTGAGCAGAGTGGTCTAGGGTAGAAGGAAGTACCTGGATTCCAACCTTTTCTGTGAGAGAAGGGCTTGGAGAGACGCAGAGGAGGCTGCACGTCTTGTTTATGAGCTGTGGAATGTGGGACTATCCATGGATAACCATTAACACTCAGCATCCTCTTTGTGCCCTGCAGGGAAGAAATGCAATGGTCTCAGTGAGACCCAGCTGGAGTCCAGGAGGAATCCTGCTCTAAGGAGGGGCTGATCTGAAGGCTGTCATCAGGAAGAGGGACGGTAAGACAGCTGGGTGAATGAGATCAGTTTTCCAGACCAGTTCTGGGCTCAGTCCGAGCTGTGGGTTTTCTCCCACAGAAGGGAGCAGACTCCTCAGCTGAGCTGAGGCCACACGGACTTCCCCCTGTCCACGCGTGTCTCAGAGCATCTCTAGGCAATACCCACACCAATCCTTCCTCTTTGTGCCTATGATTTAGATCTTTCACTTTGGAGTCGAATTTTTCTGTCTGAATGATCTGATCTTCTCTGTACTCCCCAGGGTTCTCTCCATTGGGACTCAGTTTCCAGCACCTGGTATAGTGTCTGGTGCCTGGTGATATTTGAGGAATATTAATGGTTGTTTGAGTCAGGGTGTGACTGACTGTACACTATTTTACTTTTGCATGTGTTTGGTGTGCATGTGTACGCATGTTAATCTGTATGTAGGCATATGTAAATGAGGCCTACTTGCACATCTATGTGTAACATGTGGAGACCGGAAGACAATCTCAGATGTCATCCTCAGGAATGCCATCCCCTCTTTTTTAATTTTTAAAAAATATTTTATTTCTTTATTTGGAGAGAGAGAGAGAGAGAGAGAGAGAGAGAGAGAGAGAGAGAGAGAGAGGAGAGAGAGAGGAGAGAGAGAGAGAACGGGTACACCAGGGCCTCCAGCAAATGAACTCCAGATGGTGCACCACCTTGTGCACCTGGCTTTAAGTGGGTACTTGGGAATCAGTCCTGGGTTGTCAGGTTCCACAGGCACAAACGCTAACCACTGAGCAATCTCTCTAGCCCCTCCATCCATCTTTTTTGAAACAAGTTCTCTCACTGGTTTGCGGCTCATCAGTTCTTCTAGACTGGGTAGCCAGTGAGCTCCAGGGATCCTCCTGCTTCTGTCTCCCCAGTGCTGGGACATTAGGCATGTACCATCAAGCTTGGACTTTTTAATGTGGGTTCTGGGGATCAAAATCGGGTTGTGATGCTTCTGGGGAAAGTACGTTACTCATCCAGGCATCTCCCTAGCCACTGATTTCACATTTTGACTTCACTCTTTGTATTAATCCTAATATTCCCACTCTAAAGAAATGCATCCCTTCTACCTCCCATTTTCCTGGTCTGTTCTTTACAGGCATTCTTTATGTCAGAATTGTTTGATGAGGACTTAGAAACTGCAGAAAATGTATGGACAGGAATTCCATGAGTAAGTCAGATGTGAGAATTAAGACAGAAATGCAAGTTATAGAAGCAGAATGCTGCCCTGACCCAGAATGTTCTCAGTCTTTCTAGATTCACTTTTGATCTAGGGACAACAACCAGGCATGTGTCATAGATGAGAGAAATTGCATCTAGCTCTAGGGAAGGGTGCTAGCAGGAAGACAACACCTCCACAAACTAGCAGGGTTCTTCAGTAAGCCATTTCTTCCAGAAATGGAGTGATTGGTGGTTGAATTCTACGGTGAACTTGATCAGATCAGGAATCAAGTAAGAAACATGCTTCCTGACAGGCCTGTGACGTGGTTCTCAGGAAGGTCTGATGAAGAAGGGAAGACCTTCCCCCAGAGCAAATGGTCCTTCTGGTGGTGGATGATGTACAGAGAAGTCCCCGAGAGCATGGAGTCTCTGTCTCACTGCCTGTGCTGCTGGCTGGTGTCTGCACCTACCCTGTGTTGGCAGTCTTTCCTGAACTTTCCAAATGCCTTCATCAGCCTTTCAGCGTGAATGGAAGACCAGAAGCTCTTCAGGAATCCCCAAGGCCTTCCAAACTAAATTGAGACCACAGAAACGTCAAGGTTATGGACTGAAAAAACAGCTGCCAGGTTCTCAGGCTCTGCATCCTGTAGACAGACAGCCATTGCTGGACTGAAGCCAATAAATCCCTTTATAATATGTATTCATTCAAACTGTTCAGCACATCGAGAGAACCCTGGTCAATATGCAGAGAGTGTAAATATAAGAGTGACGGCCACTTACTCCTGTGCATGGCACCCATCCTCTGTCTCGGTGACTCCGTGTGAAGGACTTTCAATAGCATGAGAAAGCCATGTTCATAGTCACCAAGTGAACAAGGATTTGCTTCTCCAGTTCACACGTCTAATTGTGAGGGTGTTCAGGGATGTAACCAGTTCCCAAGCCAGGGAGCTTTGAAACGGCAAGTCTGATTGTATCCCTTGCTCGTTATCCCTGGATCTGATGGTGAAAGTCCTGCAACAGCTGCCCTTGGACACCATCCCCCTGGGTGCATGTTTCCTGTCACACCTGCCTTTTGTGAGACAATGGCTACCTGGCTTTCCTTTGATTTTTTGAACATGTCAAACTTTCTTGTTTCTGGGCGCACTGCACCTGCTGTTGCTCTATCAGGAATCATCCTTCGGCCACTCTCCAGGGAGACTTCTTAACACCTTATAAATAGTGTCATCTCATCCATGACACAATCACCCCAAAGTCCAATTTTTATTGATATGTTGTAGCTCTCACACAGCCTAGGGTTTACAGTGTCATTTTCTGTATGGCGTCTGAACCTCATGATTGCTCCTTACTCTGTCTTCATCATTCAGAAGATGGCTTGGCACAGTTAATGCCCAATGAAAGTGCGTTGCATTGAGGCATGAATGAGTGAACGATGAAAGAATTAATGAATGGCTCAAGCATGGATGACAGTAAGTAGTATTCTCTGACACATTGGTCCTTAGAGGCAACAATGATTCAAATCAAGCCAGTAAGCTCAACTCTGCTCTCCCTGACTCCAAAGGAAGCTCAGATTTCAGTTCCTGAAGTTCCCAACCTGACAGCTGCTTCTCCCTCTCAGTCACTGCTGCACCTCCAGGACATCTGTTTTGCTTCTTGATGTCCTTCACCAAACATTCCCTCATCACCTCCTGAGAAACATCTCTTTGAACCCCAACATCCCCATGGATTTCTTTGGGCTTTATCAATATGCTATTTTCTTCTATCTCTACCCTGAAATTTTCTGAAGTTGAAAAATTTATAAGAATGAATTTCATTTTTTTTTGCTTTTGTTCAGCAAGCTCCTGGCTACTAGGAACTTTGTGTAACTTATCTCTAGAGATGAGAGAGAGAGAGAGAGAGAGAGAGAGAGAGAGAGAGAGAGAGAGAGAAAGAGAGAGAGAGAGAGAGAATAGTTAAGTACATTTTCCCTGCAGCCCTGGGTCCAAGTTCTGGTTTTGTGGGTGACTAGCTATGTGATTTATAAGATTTCAGGAAATTTCTTCATTTATAAATTTAGGATGCAAATAAAGTCAATGTCCTGGCACTGTTTAAACTGACCAAGAGACCTGTATCTATGTAGCTGGTTTATATTAATCCTAGGTAGTATCACCTTGTTCCTCATCATCCCTAATGAGCCAAGTATGCCTATACTTAGTTCTTGGGCCATTATATGGAGAAAAGGGAGAGAATAGTAATTAAACTTTATGCAGTGACCTAGGGCTTCCATAAAACAGTCCACAAACTGGGTGCCTCACAGCTCACATTCTAGAGACTGAAAGCACCCACTAGTCCCCAGCAGGAAGGACCGTGCTCCCTGGGCACTGAGTGGAATCCTTGCATCTTCCTGAATTCCAGAGGGGAGTGACAATCCCGGTGGTCCATGGCTCTGCCTATGAATTCACAAAGAGTTCTCCCAAGGTTTTCTGTCTCCATGTCTATGCCTGAATCTTCTCGTAAGAGCACCAGCCATATTGGATTAAAGGCTCATCTGCTATGGAGATCTTTATTGCACCAGCGCTCCCTCCTTTGAAGACTGCAGCAAGCGTTTTGAGACCACAGTTCCAAACAGATATTCACGTGGATAGTCTCTTGTGCACTGCATGTCCTTTATCAGTGTTTTCTCTGGATCCTTCCAGCTGACTTTTGAATTAGACAAGATCCTCAACTCATACGTGGCTGAGAAGAAAGAGGCTCTTATTTCTTGAACCCAACCTCTGAAGCATGCTCTCCTCCCCAAAGCCTCCTTTCTCCATTTGCTCAAACCGGCAGCTGTGAGCACAAACTCTGGCCTACTTGCTGTCAGGGCCTTGGGTCTGGGCTCTGCAGTCTGCTTACAGGGCACTGCCAGGGCTGAGGGATGCAGCATTCTTAGATGCGGGTGTGTTCTCCGTCTTTCTCTCTCTTCTCTCTATCCTGAACTCCTCCCTACTTTCTCGCCTTTCTTCCTGTCATTTTTCATTTCCTTCTTCCTTCTTCACCTTTGTTGAGAAGGTGCTTCTCTTGGGGAGTTTACATCTATTTGCCCACTGAGAGGTCAACAACATACCAAAGGTAGGATTCTGCTCAGGTCCTTTGTGATGATCCAACGAGGAGGAGAACTTCAAGAGGCCCAACTCAACCGCCTGACCACACCCATCAGGTGCTCCCCCTCCAGCAGGGGCCCTCCTGGATATTGTCAGTTTCTTATGGGTGTCATAAGTTTTGAGTTTCTGGTTAGCTTCATGAACCACGTGAGGCTTTTCCCTTCGTTAGTGAGTGTTCCAGTAAAGAGGAAATGGTTAGCTTAATATTTTATTCATTTCTTTTTGACATTTTTATATATGAGTATAATTATTTTGATCTTGTTCTTTCCAATTACTCTGTATTATTCCTCTCCAACTAATACCCCTTCCCTTCCCTCGTTAATCCCCATCTTTCCTTTAAGGATTTTTTTAACTCATAAAATTTAATTGGCGTTGCTCGCATGATCATGGGTGGAACGTTACTTACTGTGGAAGGGGCAATTTAGCAGTGGTTGTACCACTGATGAGCCTGACTCCTCCTCTCCTGGCAGCCATTAGCTGGCATTCACTGTTATAGGAGGTATGAGGTCTCATGGACCCTTCCCTCATCAATGGCGACATAGTGACAGGTTCAATTGTATTCAGGAGACCACAGCTACTGTGAATTCATGAGTGTGATGGCTACTTCATATCTAGAAGCCGTGGTTTCACAGCCCTCCTCCTGCTCTTATATTCTTTCCACCCAATCTTCTGTAAGACCTCCTGAGTCTTGGAGAGGGGGATTTAGGTGCTCTGTTTTAGGCGAGGCACACAGTGGCCCCCCAAACTTTCCCCCAACTCTTTCCTCTCTCTGCATATATTTGAAACCGTTGAGATATATGCTATGTCTAATAACTTTCAATACAGGCTTCCCAAGAACCTCACAATTTTCTAGCTTCCCGCATCCATTTTGCTCCCAGTTAAACCTCTAGTGGTGCCCTAGGTTTGGAAACACAGACAAACTCGGAGGAGTATTCACTGTGCCCAAACCAATCCTTTGTGCTTTGCAGATCCTCGGGCAAGCCTAACACACCCTCCCTCCACGTCCCCGTGGTGACACAGAGGATTCTCCCTTGCTGAGGCTCATTCCCTGTGGGAATAATGGGAGCCTTTTTGGAGTTGCTGCATCATCTTCCCCGTGATGAACCACGCTCTCCCCGAGGCTGTGTGTGATGCTTTGAAAGAACTGATGCCGGACCAAACCATCTTGCCCTTTCCATGAGGACAGACTCCACATTTACCACCCACCTGCTTACACTCCTGTGAACCCCACAGCGCACGAGGGAAAGTCACTGACGGCTGCGTTTCCAGTTGAGGAGAACAGTCAGCACTTCTTCAGCTTTGACAATTTCCCTCTGCTATGGGCAAGGCCACTTTGAAAGAGAACGGACACAATGCGTGAAGAGCAGCTGCTTCCCACAAACTAAAAAGATGCCTCCGCTGCCGTCAGATACAATAAAACACGTCTCTTTTTTCTCCCATTGCACTGGAAAATTACTGAGTGAAATCCACTGTAATGAACAGAGCATAATCAGCCATGATCCATTTTTTCAAAAGAATGGTATCTTATATTTTTTCTTTTGGAGTGTCTCAAATAGCTCTTAAATATTTAAAGCAATGTCTAATCATCTATGAAATCAGCTATGGACTCTAGGACTTAATATACAAGAAAATGCTGGGAATATTCATCATTTCAAGTACCTATATTCTATAATTTATTTCAGGAAGTGTCGTTACTTTGCTATTTTTCATTTTTACTATTAGAATATAGGTTGGCCTTAAACACAATTCTGTCTTAGATGTAATAGATTGTTATGAAGTATTGTTTTATGTTTTGTTTGAACCACCCTACTGAAGCTGGACTTAAAAATTGGTTGCATTTTCTTCTGGGCAATATGGCTTGGTCCTCAGGAATACATTTCTCAGACACATGGCTCCATAAAATAACGGAAATAGAAACCACTTATTGAAGCCAAGATAGCACAGTAATTCTTTGAATGAAATGAGAGAAGAGAATGGAAAACCCACTGGATTGGTTGTATCTCAAGAGTTTTAAATATGGGGGAAACTTCAGACTTGTCTAGTTTGAAGCACTTGTTTTGTTGGTGAGTTGACAGGCTTAGGTGAGTTCAGTAAAATTCTTTGGGTTACGTGGCCTGCTGATGGCTATATGTCTCGTTAATACATGGGTCCTTTTAGATGAAGTAGATGGTAGGCAAATTGTCCTTCTGAGGTGAGTCACACACCACTAGACCTGTGGCCTCTCCTGCCTCAGCTAGTTGGTTCATTTCACTGATAGCTCACCCTGATTCCAATATTCTATAAATTACACTTGATCCAACTTCTTTTTCCTGGACATATATAGAGGAAGTCTCATCCGTGTGTAAGTAGAAACCATTTTCATGGTCAAAGAGAAATCCCATTGCCCCATGTTCAAGGTAACTGCTTCTTCACCACTATTTTTGTACAATATTGATTTCTGAGCCCAGCCTATAGCCTGCGTTGCCTTAAGGGTGAATGTGGAAGGGAGCCCAGTCACCCCATCCTTTCCTTCTTCTTGGAGAAGCTTGCCTTGGAACACATGCGCTTAGTATTTTGTTGGCCATCACGAGCACATAGGAAAGAAATTCAGCTACCTGTTTATCTCCTTTGAAAGGGGCGTCTCCTCAGTGCCATCGACGGCAGGAGAGCAAGGGAGCGTATATTTGGAATTTGAAATGGTGACGCCTAGTGTTCCAAAACATCTTCTGTCAGT